>JAXCGZ010011348.1:195000-197500 GCA_037179515.1 Halocaridina rubra
ACCTGTGAGATGAGGCCGCTTGGCGAGTGTTACGCGGCCTCGGCAGTGGAGGAGGGATGCAACTCGCCAACTCATCAGAGCAGCGATGGAAGTAGTAGCGATAGAAAAGCGAAAGGGAAGATACCTTACGGCGAAGAGAGAGAGAATCCAGGTTAGAAGTAAGAGAAGGATCATTAATGAGTCTGACTGCCTTAGATTGAACCCTATCAAGAAGATAAGTAAAGGAAGAAGCACCCCAGATGTGTGAGCAGTATTCTAAGCAGGGGCGGATAAGACCTTTGTAAATTTTAAGTAACTGCAAAGAGGAAAAGTAATAACGAAAACGAAACAAAACCCCCAATTTTTTGGATGAAGATTTAGAAATTTGGATTATGTGATTCCTCCATGACAAGTTAGAGGCTATATGGATTCCTAATATATTGACTGAGTTAAGAGGGTAAATTTCATTAGTTTCGAAGACAATAGGGTCATCAGGTGGAGAAGAAGATAAAGAGATAGCCAGAAACTGTGTCTTGGAGGCATTGAATTTAACTAAATTTTGAGTGCCCCATTCAGATACTCTCTGCAAATCGGAGTTAAGAGTAGAAGAAAGAGTGATACGAGATTGATTACGAGTAACAGATGAAGGTTGTGAAGAAAAGGCAGGGAAAAGTGAAGGGTAGAATCATCGGCAAAGGCATGAAGAAGAGAGGAAGATGGGGACTGTAGAAGATCATTGATGAAGAGAAGGAAGAGAGTAGGTGAAAGAACAGAGCCCTGTGGAACACCACTGGACACAGAGAAAGGGCTAGATGTCGCGCCATCAACAACTACAGATATAGAACGGTCAGTGAGAAAACTGGAAATCAGAGAACAGAAAGAAGGGGTAAAGCCGTAGGCAGGGAGTTTGGCCAACAGAGCCTTGTGCCAGACTCTGTCAAAAGCCTTAGAGATATCAAGGGCGAAAACAAAGGAATCCCCATAGTTCCTCAGAGAAGATGACCATACATGAGTAAGATAGGACAGGAGATCACCAGTGGATCTTGCCTTGCGGAAGCCGTACTGGTGATCGGAGATAAGTGAGTTAGATTCAAGGCGTTTCAAGAAGTGAGCATTGAGCAAAGTTTCGAAAACTTTAGCAATAGAGGAGGTTAGAGCAATAGGTCGGTAGTTAGAAGGAATAGATCGGTCACCCTTCTTAGGAACAGGTTGAACTAGAGCATGCTTCCAAGATGAAGGATAGATACTGGTTGACAGAATGAGGCGAAAAAGACGGCAAAGCACGGGAGCCAGGTCATTTGCAAACTCCTTAAGGAACCTTGCAGGGATACCATCGGGACCAGATGCCTTGTTTGTCTTTAGTGAGCGAAGAACCTTATGAACTTTGCGTGAAGAAAGGATAAGGGAGGGCATAGGGTTAGAGAGGGGAAAAGACTGAGGAACAGGTGCGCTGGAATCGTTGATAGAAGAGTTGGCAGAAAAATGAGAGCCAAAGAGAGTGGCTTTGTCAGTGGGAGAGCAAGCTATAGAACCATCAGAACGAATGAGAGGGGGAAAGCTTGAGTTACAGAAGTTTTTGGAGAGGTTTTTGGCTAAGGACCAGAAGCATTTGTCAGTGGGAGAGGAGTTAAGGTCATCAACTTTCCTTCTTATAAAGGAAGCCTTAGACCTTCGAATCTGAGCTGTACAGCGATTCCTAGCTATAATAAAAGCAGAGCAAGTTAAATCAGAAGGAGAGGCTTGGTAAGATCGGTGAGCCTGATTCCTAGCATGGATAGCCATGGAGCAGGCACGGTCAAACCAAGGTTTAGGGGGAGAGAAAATTTTTGTAGAAGAGGGGATGTACGCCTCCATTCCCGCGGTCTTGATCTCGGCAACTTTTACAGCTACCCGATCAGGGTTGCGGGACCGAAAGCAGTAGTCATCCCATGGAAAGTCAAAGAGAAAGTTACGCAAATTTTCATATTGAGTTCGCTCGAAGTGCCAAAGGCGGCGTTGAGTAGGAGGGATTGGTGGTGGGGGAGCAAAATTGGAAGAGAGAGAGATCATGGAGTGGTCAGATTTACCAAGAGGGGAAAGCACGGAATAAGAGTAGTTAGAAGGGTTAGAAGTAAAAAAAAGGTCAAGAATGTTAGCAGCTTGTTCGTGACAATCAGGAACACGAGTAGGATGTTTAATAATTTGCTCCAGATCATGAGTAATAGAGAAAGCAAGAGCCTCGCTTCCTCCCACATCAGTGTGAGAAGAATGAAGCCACTCACTGTGGTGTACATTGAAGTCTCCAATGTAGAGAACTTCGGCATGTGGGTGAGAAGATAGCAAGGACTCATGGCACGAGGAGAGATATTCAAAGAAAGATACAAACTCGGTGGAGTTTGGAGAACAGTAGCAGAAGCAAAGGATGATAGTGGTAGTGGAGAGATAGACTTTTAGCCAGAGAAAATCAAAGTCAGGAGATTCAAGGTCCATGAGCCTCACAGTAGGAGTGTTAATGTTGCAGTAAGCACAGACCCCACCTTTG
>JAXCGZ010011348.1:200000-210000 GCA_037179515.1 Halocaridina rubra
AACCTGTCTGCGTCTACCTTAATGCAAATGGGCATTAACAGTAACAAAACAACAAATAACAACTGCAGTGCTGGAAGGACTGGGACATATTTTCAAATCCTTTGTGCCTATTGGAGTACTCCTGCTTTATGATATTCTTGCCCTTGAAGCCATATAAGGACTTCCAATAACATAATTTATGCTTTTGTTGTGGTATAGATACGTATTAAATATTATTACCCATAATGAAGGACTGTTGTAGCGAAGTGATTAGAGATCTCGAATCGGAAGTTCACTCCCACGAACGAGTCCTCTGTAGGCGGGAGGAAGGGTAACCAGCCTTAATTTCCCAACTCCAACCTGTCTTTCCCCCTACTTGAATGGTGTGTCCCAGCTCCAACATGTTTCTCCCCCCATTTGAATAGGGATTAAAGATGACACGAAAAACGGCATACAGCAATATACCCTTCTTAAAATTGTGTAATGTTTTAACTAGTGAATATATCTAATAATTTTTTACTTGATTGTTACTTTGTCTTTGTGCTTCCTGCAGGATGGCATTAAGGGGTATACGTGTGATTGAAATGGCCGGACTGGCACCAGCTCCATTTTGTGGAATGATTTTGTCAGACTTTGGCGCAAGCGTTATTAGAGTTGACAAGGTATGAGATGAAATTTCTCCATGGAATTACTCTAAATTGCATCATTTTTTGGAATAAGTTTGTTCATCTTACGGAATGATTTTGTGCATATTGTTGAAGGATTTTTTTGGACCTTGGTGCAAATGTTATAAGACTTGACAAGGTAAGAGATGGAACTGCTCCATGAAATTACTCCATTTTGCTCCATTTTATGGAATGATTTTGTCAGACTTTGGTGCTAATGTTTAAATATTCAGATCCTGGAAGCCTTACAGATGGCCTTGTTAAGCAGATCGCTCTTTATTTTGTATTACTTGCAAGCCAGTGTTTAGGGAATGGCGGTAGAGCAGTGCTTAGAGCGCTTGACTTGGATTGACAAACCCAAGTTTGCACCCACTGCAGGGTGTTAGGAAGGCCGTCCAGCCTGAATTCTAATGCTACTACCTGACTGTGTCCACTCCTATTCAACTGGGTATTAATAGTGACACCCAAAATGGCAAACAACAACACTACATGCAAGTATTGTTGAATTTTGCTGATGATGTTAGGTACAGAAAACTCCTCTCTTTATTTGTCTTTATAAGATTGTCAGACTTTTTTTTGTACAGTATGTCATTGAAGTTACCAATGTGATTAGTGCAATAACCAGCCCCAAATTTACATTCTATTAATAAAAATTAACATTGTCAGAAGCCAATGTTCTTGTAGTTTCTATTATTCCCTTATTAGCCCACTTTCAGATGGGACTGGGAAACTAAGGTTGATGCCATTCCTAATCCCCCGCAGTGGGCTCAAACACGGGCTTGTCTCTTTCAGAGCTGAGTGCTCTATCCAGTACATTACCAGTGGTAGCCATTTATCCCCAAGAAGCTAATATGAGTGATCGAAGTATATTAGCGTCTTGTGAATGGGTGTGTGCTTTGACTCGACCACCTCTCTTACAAGGGGAATGATTATGACCATTGGATATTTATGTATGTATTGCTCACAGGGTCGTTTCTCTCTCAGCCTCGCGCTCCTGATACTGATCGTTTAGGTCGAGGAAAGCGTTCAATTGTGCTTGATTTGAAGAAGCCGGAGGGAGTGGATGTTGTTAAGAAATTGTGTGCAGATGCAGATGTTCTCATTGAGCCCTTCAGAAGAGGTAAGTACACTAGAATTATTATAAGAAATAACCAAGTTGGGAACTAAGAGCTAACATATATAAACTAAGTCACAGACCATTAAAACTTATTATTTGGAACAGAATTTTGGGGACTGCGGGAGCATAGTAGTTAGAATGCTCGATTTGTGAGGTGACACACCCATGTTTTAGCCCACCGCAGGATGCTTAGAAGGATATCCAGTCTTAATTCCCCAGTTCCAACCTGTCTGTGTTCACCCCATTATTGAGAATTAATACTGACTCATAAAATGTGTTATTAATTGTGAATTTAATTTTTAAATACCTTAACTAAAAAAATTTTAATTGTCTTTTTTCTAATTCTGTATTACATATTTGCATTGCCATTTGCTAAGCCTGAAGATTTCAGTTATAAAGTATATTGAATTTATTGTGTGAGTGAGGAAGCAGCTGATGCGTGTTCGGACCCACTATTGGCATGAAGAGGGGCTTCCAGCCTCAATACCCAAGTTCTAATATTTTTTGTGTCCACCCCCATTCAATTGGGAACTAATTGTGACACATGAAGCAGTTTTTTTTGTAGAGTATATTTAATTTTATAGTAGAACTTGCAGTTTAATTTTTTCAAGCATCTGCAACTCATCTCACAACATTACTAGAAGTATACCAATGTAAAATATTTCTTAATATTTATTGGTATTGATTTTCAGTCCTTATATTGACACGTATTATACCTAAATCTGTTATAAGTGTTGCTATTAATCACCATTATGAGGGTGTGCGGTGAGTTTGATCGCGGGTGTCAGTTCTCGAGACGTGTGCGCTAACCGCTTTGCTTCTGTGGTTCCCTAAAAGGTCACTGAATGGGTGTTAAATGGGTTAGGATATCTCTACCTCGTAGTTTCTTTGTATGACGGGTCAAGAAGATGAGCTAGGGTTGTCATAGGGAATCATATGTGAACTATCGTAAATGACTCAATGTGTGTGGATGTGTAACGAGTGAGGGTAAAAGGAGTGAGATTGGCAAGATACTAATTAGAAGAAAAATCAGTACATGAGTATTGAGTGAACAGAGGTGAATGGGTGTATTCTTTGACTCGGCCATGTCCCTTATATAAAATGAGATGAAAATATATATACAAATGACGTTTTGGCTTTTTTCTTATCAGATAATTAGGAGGAATGAATGCTTCTTCATTATCCTTGTCATTGATGAGAAGCTTTCTTTATTAACCTCTTTTTATTCTACGTGGCATTAAAGGCAACTCTAATAGTAGTTTAGAGAGAATTCAATCCAATTTTTCCTTTCATGTCATAGTTGGCAACTGCAATGCGGGTGAAAATTTTCCTTCCCCAATTTTCCCAAATGTCATCAGAGGCAAATAGATAATAGTAAAAAGAGATAGGCAGCACATATACTCTAGAATTAATAGTTATTGCTCTTTGCAGGTGTTATGGAAAAGATGGGCTTAGGTCCAAAAGATCTAATGAAAAATAATCCTAAGTTGATCTATGCTAGATTAACTGGATATGGCCAGTCTGGGCCATATGCTGATATGGCCGGGCATGATATAAACTATGTAGCTGTATCAGGTCAGTATATACATGAATACACTCTGTTACTGTCGTGTTACTTCTTTTTAATATGTTGCATATTGTTATAATAAAACATTAAAACCGATTCTGTGTTTTTGTTTTTAGTTTTATGCAATAGTAACTATTAGCTTATGTATTTTGAGTTTATCACATAAATGTGCAAAGTAAATGCTGTTTAAGTTTGTAAGCAGTGTTAATTCTGAGGAATGTATAAGTTGTGTAAAAAGTAGGTTTTGATATTGGTCTCTTGAAGGTAATATACAGAAAGTTCTATGTTCTTAATATATAAAAGTAATTCCAGTCATAGTATAATTTTTTTTTTTGACATAAAACAAGTGAATAGGTTTTTGAGTAAATCTTCTACCTTAGTGTTGGTTCATCATTGTGACTACCCAGCTTGCTTCAGCAAGATACAGCATCTCGTTTGAAAATATAATAGAAAAATTTATTTTCAATATCTTATGATATCTTATTCCAATTTTATAAGCCTTTGAATAATTGTTTTGCTGGATTGCTGTCCATATCTATTACTTTCAGTCCTAAGGTTATAATTGTCACTGGCTTTCAAACGGCATCTCATTTGAGAATATAACTCATAATTGTTTTTCAGTATTTTATGAAATCTCGCTCCAGTTCTGTAAGTCTTTGAAAAAATATTTTGCAGGATTGCTATCAATGTTAGGCAGAAAAGAAGGTCCACCAACTCCTCCCATTAATTTATTAGCTGATTTTGCCGGTGGAGGACTCATGTGCGCCATGGGAATATCACTTGCTCTTTTCGAGCGTACGAAATCAGGTATGTTTTGAATTTTACTTTCATTCCCTTTGGCAGGTTGTTATAATAATAAGCCTTAAATTTGCCTTCATATTCTTTCATATTAGAATCAACTAGTATGGTTTGGGGATATGGTGAGAGAGACGAAACTGAGATAAAAAACCTAAGATTTCCCTTCATATTCTTTCATATTAGAAGCAAATAGAATGGTTTGGGGATGTGGTAAGAGAGGCGAAGCTGAGACAAGAAACTTAAATTTCCCTTCATATTCTTTCATTTTAGAAGCAGATAGGTTGGTTTGGGGACATGGTGAGAGAGACGAAAATGAGATGGTTTGGGGCATGTGATGAGGAGGGATGGGGGGTATGTTTGGAAAGGGAAGCTGATGATAAAGCGCCAACCTGAAAGGGGAGAGGTAGGCCAAAGAAGAGGGTTATGGAAGGGTTAGGGAGGATTTGTGTGTATAGGGTGTGACAGAGAAGGACAAAAAAGATAAGGTGATATGGAGATGATTGACCTGCTGTGGTGTGACCCCTGATGGAGAAGCGTTAAGAGTTGTGATGATTCCTTTATATTAGAAGTAACTTGAGATTCACCTAGCTTTTTTAAAAAGTACTTGATCTTAACTTGACATCTCATATGAATGTTTACGACTATGATGAAATGAAAGTTGACCGTGATGCATTGAAGTTGTATAAATATATTATAAAATATGAATACAGAAGCTCCACTACTTATGAAGAACTGAGTTCGAACATTCGCAGATACTCTTAAAGACCTACCCATTATTTACCCATGTAATAATGCATATATTACTGTACTGTACTGTATTATTTCAATATTATTACTATGTTAAACTTAAGTAATACTGTATGCTTTCTTTTTCAAGTAGTTATTAGGTATCTTTAACCTAAGTTCTATGCAGTTCTGCATATGTATTCACTGTAAAGTACCATTGTAACTTAGCTTATGAACAATTGTACTTACGAACAGATTTCTGGAACCTAACTCGTTTGTAAGTTGGCGAGTGTCTGTATAATGGTTTAGTTCTTTAGTGCAGTAATGATTTTGACATGCTGTCTCATAGTTACTGTACTGTACATGCAAGGAATGTAAAGACTTTGGGATATCCGGATTTATTGTAATGCGATGGACAATAACATAATATCACTTCATGAAGAAGTAAAATGAACATTTTCTAACTTTATGCGTAGATATGTTCTTTGTCAAGGTTTTCATTTCAAAGAATCTTCTTTTCTTTGTCATACTAAATGCATGCATATACAGTAATCCCTTGCTATATCACGAGTCACCTGCTGCGAATTCAGTGCATTGCGGATTTTTATGGCGAGCATATGTATTTTATATCACAGATTTTCTGGGTATATGCGGGAATCCACAATATGTGGAAATATTAAAATTTCCAGTATTTTCATTATTTTATTGATAAAAAAAGTATTTCTTAGCCTAAGCATAATAAAGCTGTAAAAAATAGTATAAAGCATAAATTTAAACATGTAACTCACAGTATTGTACCATATAAAATACGATGCTGGTATCGGCGTCTTGGAAAACGCAAAGAGTTGTACCTACATGAGATAGTACATATTAAAATTTCCAGTATTTTCATTATTTTATTGATAAAAAAAAGTATTTCCTAGCCTAAGAATAATAAAACAGTAAAAAATATTAAAAAACATAAATTTAAACATGTAACTCACAGTATTGCACCATATAGAATACGATACCAATATTGGCGTCTTGGAAATCGCAAAGGGTCGCACGTACGTGAGATAGTACACAGGATGCTATTGGCTGATGGGTGGGAGACGACGAATCACAGAATTGTTTTCTGTATTTTCTGTATCCTGGGGTCTGATTGGCTTTTTGACTGAAGCTTGATTCTCCCAGCATCTTCCATTGTCTCGCCTCACCTATTCAGTTACTCATGTGTGCGCCGTTCTCATTGTGCCTCTTAATACGTTGTGCTTGCATTTTTTGTGAAACATTTGCGTGTGTATTTCAACTCCTGCAATGCCGTCCAAGTGTCCTCCATCTTCTATGGCTTCTGGTAGTGAGCCTAAGCGGCAAAGGAAGATGTTTACCATAGCAGATGAGGTAAAACTGTTAGATATGCTGAAGGAAGGAAGAAGTTCCTTGGCTGTCAGCCGCCATTTCAGCATCAATGAATCTACTGTTTGCTACATCAAGAAGGAAGAGGCGAATATCAGGGAGACAGCGACTCTTACTGCTTTGGCCCTGTGGATTGCTGATTGCGGGAAGAAGAGTATCAGCTTAGACATGTATCATACAAACAAAGGCGAAGAAGCTGTATGAGACATTCGCTGCAACGAAACCGACGACGACAGTGGCAACCGTGAGGAGGAGGAGAAAGAAAAAATGGAAGACCCACAAGCAGGACTGTCCAGCGATTCTGTACTGAGGAAACCATCGTTCGTTGCTAGCAATGGATGGTACGTTAAATTTAAAAAACGCTTTGGCCTAAAGAGCGTTTCGGTGCATGGCAAAGCTGCCTCTGCAAATACAGCTACACCTGAAGATTATGTGAACAACGACTTCAAGAAAATTATCGAGGAAGGCGGTTATGCTACTGAACAAGTGTTCAACATGGATGAGACTGGATTATTTTGGCAGAGAATGCCATCTTGCACTTTTCTTTTCAAGGAAAAAGCTAAAGCCCCCGGACTTAAAGCACACAAAGGCCGCGTTACCCTCGTCATGTGCGAGAATTCTGCGGGCTTTATATTAAAGCCAGGGCTTATCTACACGTCAAAGAACCCTAGGGCTTTAGAGAATAAAAACATGAATCTGCTGTCAGTGTATTGGATGCATAACCCTAAGGCCTGCATCACGAAAAGCCTCACATCAGACTGGTTTTACCAATGCATTATCCCTCACGTCCAAGTATATCTTGCAGAGAAGGGCCTTGAATTTAAAGTCCTTCTATTGATGGATAATGCTGGCGGCCATGCAACTAATCTCCATTATGACGGTGTTCAGGTAGAGTTCCTGCCACCAAATACAGCATCACTAATTCAGCCTATGGATCAAGGCGTTATTTGTGCATTCAAGGCCCTCTATACACAAAATGCCCTGGCGAACCTGGTTGACTCCATGGATGCGGACAAAGAATTCGCACTGAAGGCGTATTGGCGTAACTACACGATTGCTACATGCCCTCAAAATATTCAGAATGCACTCATAGAGATGAAGCCGGCCACAGTCAATGCCAGCTGGAAGAAATTGTAGCCCGAAGTCATCTACGACTACAAGGGATTCGCACCTGACGAAGTGCATAACTCGTCTGTTGCGAAAGCTGTGAAGTTGGGTGCATTGCCAGGAGGAGAAGTCTTTAATGATATGGCTCACGAAGACATCAGTGAACTGATCGACTGCCTCTCGCAGCCGTTGACTGATGAAGACTTGGAGGAAATGACAAAATCAGCGAGTGAAGAAGAGGAAGAACAACTACAGCAAGCACATGATGAAGTCAAATAACCTGGCCTTGCACTCGAACGGCTGGCAGCCATGTATAACATGGCCAAAGAACTCCAGCAACTGTCGCAGGAGTATGACGATGATATGATTCGTTCGGTGCACTTGTGCAATATTATCGACAATGCCATGACTCCTTACAAGACCATCTTCGCACAAAAGAAGATACAGCTACAGCAACTCCCCATTATCATGTTCTCTCACCAAAAGCAGCCGTAAAACTGTCATTGGCTGTGGAGTATGTAAACGTCATCATCACATCATTCACAGTAAGCTTACCTATCATGTTCATATAAATTTACGCGTGCGTGCTGTTATTAAGAAAGTAAAGTGGGAGTTGTTAACAGTGCAGGGAGGGTTTATACAGTAAAGGTAAAAAAATGTGTAAAATACCCGTAATAAATATGGTGCTGCTACTTCGCGGATTTTCACCTATCGCGGGTGGTCCCAGAACCGAACCTCCGCAATAAACAAGGGATCACTGTATACTTGGTCAAGATTTTCATTTCAAAGAATCTTCTTTTCGTTGTCTTACTTTATGCATTCTTATGTACTTTGTCAAGGTTTTCATTTCAAAGTATTTTCTATTCATTGTTTCTCATTTTAAGGCTGTGGTCAAGTAATAGATGCAAACATGGTTGAAGGAGCGGCTTACACCGGTACCTGGATGTTTTCTTCCCGTGACTTAGGTATTTGGGGGAACACAAGAGGAAATAATTGGTGAGGTTTGCATAATAAAGGACTTGTTGAATATGATTAAGCAGCTAGTCATCCACGTGAAGACCGCAGTAATGGAGTTGTTAGAGCTCTCGACTCAGGGAAAGTGACTAGCTATATAGCCCTTTGTGGGAGCATTCAGAGTGGCGTCCAACCTTAATATCCCATCTCCAACCTTTCTGCATCCTTCTTCATTCAAATTGGGACTAATTTTGAAGTAATGTGGCAAACAATAATATCAGAAAACTAGATTATGCATTTAGCTATAAAAGAGCATCACTAGGAATGTCAAGGCAGAACTTTGAAGCCATAGCTTTTCAGAGAACACTTGGCCCTATGACCGGGATAAGGGGCAGAGTAACAACAGCCTTGTTCAGATATTCTTTGATAGAAAAAAAGGAAATGACATTGTAGGTCTTAATTTATCTCGTTATTTTTCTCATCAATCTTAGCATCTATATGATTAGTTGGGAAGAGTACAGTATCAGATTGCGTATAGGTGATGCAGTCCAGAGGGATTTCATACCTACCAGCACACTAATCTGGGATGAATGGGTGTTGGGGTGTTGCCATGATATGAAGCAGTGGGGGTAAACCAGCTTTAGCTATTAGGGCTCATGCCAGAAGACCCCTACCCACTTGCCCTATGGATAACTCAAGCAAGTTGGTTGGGGAAAATCGTGCTAGCCCTGTATTTCCACGAAGGTAAGAGCAGTAATCAAGATGTACAGTATTAGTTTTTATTGAAATTCGGCCATTTTATATGTTTGTATATGTGTATAAGCAGGAATATAGGTTGGGTTTGGCAGTTTTGTGTCTTTTTCTGTTGCTTGTTGTCCTTTTCTGATTTGCAGCTCTGGAGGGTTAACCTGGAGATGCTGTCACTACAGGTCTTGTACAAAGTTTTGATTTATTTTGATTTTCCTCTTAGACAGCTTACATATATACAGTGATCGATTTTATGTCACAAACTCCCTTTAATACTAAGGGCTAGGACAGTGCCTGCTAGTGAAAAACTTTGGTGTTGGCAGATGTGATCATTACCCTTAGTGATTGCCCATTCTAACCTCGGGCTGTGGCAGGCCATTAACCCTCGACCTGACGACTCAAAGTTGCGAGCGTACAATAGTAATAATAATAATAATAATAATAATAATAATAATAATAATAATAATAATAATAATAATAATAATAACAATATTACTATAATGATGAAAAATATAGCAGTGATAATAATAATAATAATAATAATAATAATAATAATTATAATAATGATAATAATAATAATAATAATAATAATAATAATAATAATAATAATAATTATAATAATGATAATAACAATAATAATAATTATAATCATAATAATATAAAAATGGTTGAGTGGTATATATTGTATAATTTTATTGTCCAATTTTTTTCTATTATTTTCTCCTCTCACAGGCTAGACTCTGGCGCACACTTTTACGACACTTATGAAACAAAAGATAATCGCTACATGGCTGTCGGGGCAATTGAACCTCAGTTCTACAGTGAATTAATTAGACTTCTTGAGTTAGATCCCGAAGAAGTGATTCAGTTTGGTGCGCCTGACGACCTGAAAAAAATAATCGGTGCTCGTTTCAAGGAAAAGACGATGGAAGAATGGTGTGAGGT
>JAXCGZ010011348.1:215000-217500 GCA_037179515.1 Halocaridina rubra
TTAATTTTTTTGATGTTATTTTCAATCATATCATCTTCACAAAACTATATTTTTTGAAATATAATATCCTGTTGTGATATCAGGAGCGTGGTAACAAATGTAGAAAAGTGTTTAAAGTTTCATGGCGTGATGTTAATCTGAAAAGTATCTGTTATCTGGGACTTAGAAAAGAAGTTCAGGGAGGAGAGATCTGTGCTACCTGCTTACCAATCCCTGGTAGTTCCCTATTATGACACTGACTGTAGTGAATTCTTCTTCTTGTGGTTAGTGCAGGACATGAACCTGGGTCAGCTCATAGATCCTACTTAGCATGTTCAAAGGAAACATATTAAGGAAATTCTCCTGAGAATGTTAACCATGCACATGAAATCTCTGATATACTGCAAATATAAAACTACCTGATGACAACAATATCATTACAGTAGAAGCTATCTTATACTGTAGCTGCAAAATAGTTCGAAAATTCGTATGGAGGGAAAAGTATAGGTAAGAAAGAATGATTTCAGTAATGATGATGGCACTGTAGGAAATAGTGCCTATCACTCTCTGGCACATTTTGATATCTACAATTTGAATGTGGCTTAAGTTGTAAACAATGCATATGAGCAAGCGAACAGCAGGATCTCAGATGTAAACATGCCATGGATACCTTTAACCTGTGAGTCCAGAATTCAACCCATGGCCACTGATGCCGTTCATGTTTGTGACTGCCTAAAAATATATGATGATGATCAGTATGCCACTGTGAAGACAAATAGGAGAGGAACCTACACTTCAGAACTGACACTGTCCCATAATTCTGGGATAAGTGGAGAAACGAGACAGGGACTCATTAACGATCTGATCTTCTGCTTCATTCGTAGAGATGTAGTAATGACCTGGGATCCACTGAAACAGTGCCACAACCACATTTCTGAAAACGGAATAATACCTGTAAGCATTTATGGTCCAGAAAATCGTATTTTGGCCTTGAAGAACGAAACTATTCCTAGGCTGCTTTTGATTAAACACAAAAAACGGTACTGAATATGAACTAATGGTGAGGACCCGATGTGGTGCTTTCCAGATTTTAAACCTGCAGCTGCCAATATTGGTTGATAATTCAGGAGTCGTCAGCCAGTATGATATGGTAAAGAAGGTACAAAAATCGATAATCCCATTGAAGATATGTAATCAGTAGTGGACATTCAACCATTGGTATAAATTTGAAGGAAATCAGAAAAGCTCCAGTGCATTCTGATGTAAGGAGGGCATATAGTATGTCAGAAGACAGCATATAATATGCTCGAATAGCAAGATTCACATTTAAGCTGCACTGAAGATGGTCTCATCGAGGAGTAGGGGGTGAAAGGCTCAAGACTAAACTTGAGTGAATCCTCCCTACCTAAGGCGAAGCTCCTCTACTCGTATCGGTGCTGAATATGTAATTAATTCTTCTTACACATATAAGGATTCAGTTTTTTGAAATTCTTAACTGTAAAGCTTCACCTTGCTAAGGTAGTAGGTTGAACACAGCTATAGCTTAGAGGCCATGAAATAACATGGTTTTATTTTACACTGTCTTATCCTCCTATTTCTTTTCAGTCATATTACTTTAAGAGGAGAATTTCAGGGAATGGGGAATTAAAGAGGCACAATGTTCCCCTATCCACTTTAGTTGCCTCTTGTGACACAGGATTATATGGATGGAATATTTTTTTTCCCAATATTGGGATATTCTTTCGGAGACTGTGGTAACTCAGAGGTTAGAGCGATCGACTTGGAAAGTTTGAAAGTTTGTGTCTGGGGTATTAAGGCTGGATGCCCTTCTTAAAGCCCCACATTATGTGCGGTCTGACCACTTATTTACCTTGGTCCCAAAGTAGAGTACCCTTTTAAGGGTTCATATTAACAAAGTAGAAGAGAAAACTGAAAGAATATAAAATCCATCTACACATAATATCTGCTTAATGTTAGAAGTTCCTAAAAGGGATTGAAGGGTCTACAAAATATATAATAAACGAGCAAAGATCCTTTAGTAAGATGAAGCCTTGATATCTTGACTTATTTTACTTGCAGCGGTATAAACCTGGCTAGGGAACTACAGCAGCTCAGTGCTAGTGTGTGAGTCGAAGAACGAATAAATCCGTTTCGATCACTGAGGGGCATTTGGAAGGACATCCAGCCTTAATCCTCCAGCACCAAAATGCCTGTGTCCACCCCCATTCATATGGGAACTAATTATGACACCATTTAGTTGAATATGGTATTGTAAAGAAAATATTTAGATATTAACTATGTCTCTGTAAGATTTCCGATGTCATTTAAAAGTGTTTCTTAATGCTCTCTTTTCCACTCTGTCTAATCCCTTCCTTTTCTAAATATTTTCCTTAATATAAATGATATTTGTCATACTTTGCCCCAGGTTTGTATATATTATTGTACTGTATATATAAAGATATTTTGTTAGCTGTTTTACATTGCCTTAATCGTTGCTCAAGACTCCGCTTAAAGTTATAGT
>JAXCGZ010011348.1:222500-227096 GCA_037179515.1 Halocaridina rubra
GGTTCTTAGAGAAGAGAGGAAGAAGAAGATGTATCAATCTGATGGAAGTACTGAGAGCAGGAAGAAGGAGAGAGCAGAAAGAGATATTTTTTTTTTTTTATTTTCAATAAGGATTGGAATTAATGAGACGAGAATGGAAATACCCAAGGACAATACACACTCGTGCACACGCACACGTGCACACACACTAGGTAATCACAATTAGGTAATCACACAAAGACGCTCGTGCACACGCCTGCGCGCGCACACAAAGAAAGAAAGAAAAGAGAGAGAGAGAGAGAGAGAGAGAGAGAGAGAGAGAGAGAGAGAGAAAGAGGGAAAGGTGTGGTGTGTGTGTGTGTGTGTGTGTGTGTGTGTGTGTGTGTGTGTGTGTGTGTGTGTGTGTGTGATTACCTAATTGTGTTTACGGGAAAGAGCCCAAAGCTCGTATCTTCCCGCCTCCTCATCGGTTCCATTTTATACTTAGTCATACTTATCATACCTGTCCTTAAAACTATGGATTGAGATAGCATTAACTACCTCCTCGCTTAGCCAATTCCAATTATCAACTACTCTTACACTGAAAAAGTATTTCCTTACATCCTGCGAAGAAGTTTTCTTACGAAGCTTCAAACTATGACCTCTAGTTCTAGAGCCAGCCATATCAAAATATCGATCCCTATCCACTCTATCATAACCATGAAGGAATTTAAAGACTGTCACCATATCCCCCCTCACTCCTCTAGCTTCGAGTGATGGTAAGTCTAATTCCCTCAGCCTCTCATCATAACTGAGATTGCGTATTTCTGGCACCAGTTTCGTGGCATGTCTTTGAACTTTTTCAAGCTTAGCTATGTGCTTTTTCAAGTGCGGATTCCAAAAGGGGGCTGCATATTCGAGTTTTGGCCTCACATAGGTTACATAAATATTTCTGAACATTTCCTTGTCCATGTGCCTGAAGGCTACCCTTACATTTGATAAGAATGCATATGCTGTGTGTGTGTGTGTGTGTGTGTGTGATTACCTAATTGTGATTACCTAATTGTGTTTACGGGAAAGAGCCCAAAGCTCGTATCTTCCCGCCTCCTGATCGGTTCCATTTTATACTTAGTGATACTTATCATACCTGTCCTTAAAACTATGGATTGAGATAGCATTAACTACCTCCTCGCTTAGCCAATTCCAATTATCAACTACTCTTACACTGAAAAAGTATTTCCTTACATCCTGCGAAGAAGTTTTCTTACGAAGCTTCAAACTATGACCTCTAGTTCTAGAGCCAGCCATATCAAAATATCGATCCCTATCCACTCTATCATAACCATGAAGGAATTTAAAGACTGTCACCATATCCCCCCTCACTCCTCTAGCTTCGAGTGATGGTAAGTCTAATTCCCTCAGCCTCTCATCATAACTGAGATTGCGTATTTCTGGCACCAGTTTCGTGGCATGTCTTTGAACTTTTTCAAGCTTAGCTATGTGCTTTTTCAAGTGCGGATTCCAAAAGGGGGCTGCATATTCGAGTTTTGGCCTCACATAGGTTACATAAATATTTCTGAACATTTCCTTGTCCATGTGCCTGAAGGCTACCCTTACATTTGATAAGAATGCATATGCTGTGTGTGTGTGTGTGTGTGTGTGTGTGATTACCTAATTGTGATTACCTAATTGTGTTTACGGGAAAGAGCCCAAAGCTCGTATCTTCCCGTCTCCTGATCGGTTCCATTTTAGACTTAGTGATACTTATCGTACCTGTCCTTAAAACTATGGATTGAGATAGCATTAACTACCTCCTCGCTTAGCCAATTCCAATTATCAACTACTCTTACACTGAAAAAGTATTTCCTTACATCCTGCAAACAAGTTTTCTTACGAAGCTTCAAACTATGACCTCTAGTTCTAGAGCCAGCCATATCGAAATATCGATCCCTATCCACTCTATCATAACCATGAAGGAATTTAAAGACTGTCACCATATCCCCCCTTACTCTTCTAGCTTCGAGTGATGGCAAGTCTAATTCCCTCAGCCTCTCATCATAACCGAGATTGCGTATTTCTGCCACCAGTTTCGTGGCATGTCTTTGAACTTTTTCAAGCTTAGCTATGTGCTTTTTCAAGTGCGGATTCCAAAAGGGGGCTGCATATTCGAGTTTTGGCCTCACATAGGTTACATAAATATTTCTGAACATTTCCTTGTCCATGTGCCTGAAGGCTACCCTTACATTTGATAAGAATGCATATGCTGCCCTTACTACGCCATTTATATGTATTTCTGGAGGCAAATCTGCCAGTATGTTTACTCCTAGATCTCTCTCATTTTCTGTCTCTTGAAGTTGTACTCCAGCCACCGAGTAGTCAAGCTTGGGCCTTCTTGCACTTGTACCCATTCTCATTACCTTACATTTTGAGGTATTGAATTTCATTAGCCACTTTTCTGACCACTCATGCAGATTATTTAGATCCTCCTGAAGTTCTCTACCATTGTTCTCGTTTTTTACTTTCTTCACAATCTTTGCATCATCTGCAAACATATTCATGAATGAATTTACAGACTCTGGTAGGTCATTTACATATACAAGGAACAAAAGTGGCCCTAAAACTGAACCCTGTGGAACTCCACTACTAACTCTTCTCCATTCAGACACTGAGTGTCTTACTCTAACCCTCTGTTCCCTTCCTTCTAAGTAAGTTTTTATCCATTCCAAGACATTTCCACCTATTCTAGCCATTGATTGCAGCTTCCTAATAAGTCTCCCATGTGGAACAGTGTCAAACGCTTTCTGGAAGTCTAGGAATATGCAATCTGCCCAGCCCTCTCTTTCCTGTAAGATTTGGCTTACCTCATCATAAAATTCTAATAAGTTTGTTACTGTTGATCTACCTTCTCTGAAGCCATGTTGCCTCACTGACAAAAAGTTGAAGGATTCCAAGTGAAGAGAGATATGTTTCCTTAGTAGTTTCTCCATAAGTTTGCAAACTATGCTGGTCAAGGAAACTGGTCTATAGTTCAGAGCCGTATCCCTCCTTCCCTTTTTGAAGATAGGTATCACATTTGCTTGTTTCCAGCATCTTGGAATCTCCCCCGACTCCAGTGACTCCTTAAATATGATACTTAGTGCCACTGATATTGTGTTTGCGCATTTTTTAAGCACATGAGGGGATATGTCATCAGGACCTGTAGCTTTATGAACATCTAAATCCATCAGCGCTTTGCATACCTCTGTGGCTGTAAGGTTGATGTTCTCTAATACCGGCCCTTGAGCTTCTATCACTGCAATCTGAGGGGGTGGGGTATTTTCTACTGTAAATACTGACTGAAACTCCTTGTTCAATTCTTTGCAGATCTCTTCGTCCGTCTCAGTGATGCTTCCATCCGCTCTCTTTAGCCTTAAAACCTGTTCTTTTACCTTCAGTTTTCCTCTGATAAAGCTGTGGAAAAGCTTGGGATTTTCTTTAGCCTTCCTGGTGATGTCCCTCTCATAATCTCTCTCTGCCTCTCTCCTTTTACTTAGGTAGTCATTTCTTGCTCTTTTGTAGGTTTGCCAGGCATTTATGTTTTTTCTCCTCCTATACCTTTTCCAGCATTTGTCTCTCCACTCCTTAGCTCTTTTACACCCATTATCGAACCATTTCTCTCTGGCATGAATTACACCTACTTTGGTGACAGGTATGCAGCAATCTACTATCTTCCCATATTTCTCACAAAAGATGTCATACATTTCTTGTACAGATTTGTTGTAAAATAAGGTTCTCCAGTCAATAACTGCAAAAAGCTCATTCACTTTGATGTAATCTCCTTTCGGATAGTTCCTCCTCATGTCCTCAGTGCCTCTACTCTCAGGAAGAATGTCTTCAATGATATACTCCATCAACAACACACAGTGGTCACTCTTTCCAATTGGTGGTTCATACTCAATATTTTCAATATCCAACACATTATCTGTGAACACCAGATCAAGTAGTGATGGCTCATCCCCACCCCTGGCTCTTGTTGGTTCCATTACATGTTGGTGTAGGAAATTCCCTTGTACGCAATCTAGGAATCTTGCCCCGAATGAGTCCTCACCACTGTGTGGGTCAAGATTTATCCAATCTATCTCTTTATGATTAAAGTCTCCCATAATCAAAATCCTACATTTTTTCTCCCGCGCCATGTTAACAACTGAGTTTATGACTTCAATCGTACCTATATGACTTTCCTCATAAATTTCAAGCCTATTTTGGTTCCTTGGTGGGTTGTATACAACAGTTATTATAATGCTCTCTGACTCAGTATTTATGCGAGCAACAAGCAATTCCCTGAACTCACTTTCTATAGCCAAGTTTATTTCTTCAACTTGAATCCTCTCACTTATGAGCAGTGCTATCCCTCCACCAGTCCTCTCAGATCTTTCGACCCTTAGTATTCTGAAGCCCTTAGGAAAAACTGTGACACTGTTTATGTCCTCACTCAACTTAGTCTCTGTAATTGCTACTATATCTGCCTTACTGTTGTGAATCCTATCTTTTAATTCTACTGCCTTACCAGCTAATCCATCAGCATTTGTGTATAACAATCTTAATGAGGCCCCATCCCCTGATCTTCTGCCATTATCTTCTTTATCTCCCCTTTGTCTG
>JAXCGZ010011349.1:5000-12500 GCA_037179515.1 Halocaridina rubra
ACTACTACTACTACTACTACTACTACTACTACTACTACTAATAATAATAATAATAATAATAATAACCTCTAGTCACCGGAGTGACTCGCATGGCATCTATTCGCTGGAGCCACTTGAGATGTTCACCCTTAGGGATAGACTAAGGAGAGCGTAGTGCATTGTTTTTGTGATTGCTAATAGCTACTAGCACCTGGTAACTATGCGAACTGTATGAGTATCATATATATATATATATATATATATATATATATATATATATATATATATATATATATATATATATATATATATATATATATATATATCACGTAAGAAGCTCATCCAGCCTTTACTCCCCCACTGCACCCTGTGTTCACCTCTATGCGCATGGGAAATAATAGTGACACATAAAACGGCAATCATATAGGTGTGTGTGTGTGTGTGTGTGTGTGTGTGTTACTTTAAAAGCATAAATGTAGATGAAGCCAAGAAAGCACAGATCCGAATATGACTTCGTGCATGCATAAGTAACCACGCCTCCTGACTCCATGTCTCGACTTGGATTTTCCAAGAATTATTTCGAATTTTTTGAGAGAGAGAGAGAGAGAGAGAGAGAGAGAGAGAGAGAGAGAGAGAGAGAGAGAGAGAGAGAGAGAGAGAGAGAGAGAGAGAGAGAGAGAGAGAGAGAGTCTTACCCCTTGGATAAGACTTAATTCACCTCACAGATAGATGAACAAAAAGATAAATGGAGAAGTGTGAGTGCTCTCCAGTTGTCCAATTATATTTAGATGAAGGGTTACATCTTTGAGGTCCTCTCTTTGATATGGCATCATCCTTTTAATTCAAACATGACTGAGGGACTATTTATGATGGAGTGAGAGATATTTCACATACTTTTTTGATGAAGGATTATCCCTTTGGGGCCTTAACTTGAATGTGTTATTTCATTTTATGTAATTCTTATGTACACAACGTGTGAGGTAGTTGGAGAGGTAGATGATATGGCAGATAGATAGATATGATAGATAGATCGGTAGAGTTTCCTCTATGATGACACTTCACTGAAGAACATTCCTTGGTTGAACAAAATCACTTATTGTCACAGTGCCACAAGAGATGTTTCACAATAGACAGTTTTGGAGTATTGGACCCACATTTATTGCCAGTGTTTTACTTCGCTAGGATGAGTTAATCAAGCAGTCATGTTGTGTGACACTGCGAAAATAAAAAAATAAAAAAATCGCCCTCATCATGCCCGGGCACGAAGAAACCATTAAGACAATGAAAACATAGAAGCTTATGGACAAGGCAGAAATAAGGAGTTATGCACAATAGGAAAAGGACAGGAGGAATGGGCAGTTGGAGTACTGAGACCTAAAGATGTGGCAGGACTAGGCCCTGATATGATGATAGATCTGCTTTTTGCAGGAAGATAGGTTAAAAGAATTAGTAAAGACAGGAAGAGGAAGAGAGTTCCAGAGTTTGGAGGTGGATGGGAAGAACAGTCGCTGCACTAACCAATCCACCAGCTACAAATCTCGCCGCTTGGCAAGTGTTATGCGGCCAGGCAGCGGAGGAGGGAAGCTACTCGCCAACTCATCACAACAGCAATGGAAGGATTAACAAGAGGAAGGAGAATGGGATGAAACCTTACGGCAAAGATAAAAGGAATCCAGGTTAGATGTAAGAGCAGGGTCATTGATGAGTCTGATTGTCTTAGATTCAACCCTATCAAGGGTCATTAATGAGCCTGATTGCCTTAGATTCAACCTATCAAGGAGATACAGAAAGTGTAAGAAGAAGCACCCCAGATATGCGAGGAGTATTCTTAGCAGGATGAACGAGATCTTTGCAGATTTTAAGTGACTGATAAGAAGGAAAAAGTAATAAAGAAAACCATACATAACCTCCAATATTTTGGATGTGGCTTTAGAAATTTGGCTCAAGTGACTCCTCCCAGACAAGTTAGAGGGCAAATTTCATTCATTTCGATGGCAATAGGGCTATTAGGAGGAGAAGAAGATAAAGAAATAGCTAGCAACTGTCTTTTGAAGGCATTAAATTTAACTAAGTTTTGGGTGTCCCACTCTGATACTTTCTCTAAGATGTACTTGAGACTAGAAGAAAGAGTGATATAAAACTGATTACGAGCAGTAGATGAAGACTGTAAAAAGAAGGCAGAGGAAAAATGAAGGGTAGAATCATCGGCAAAGGCGTGAAGAAGAGATAAAGATGAGGGGGGGGGGGGACTGAAGAAGAAAATTGATGAAGAGTGGGAACAGAGTAAGTGAAAGAACAGAGCCCTGAAGCACATCACTGGTAACTGGGAATGAGCTAAATGTTGCAAAGCAAGGTCTTATAAATTCCATTGTAAAATAGTAAAAGCTGAAGAAATTATTACATTTAGAATTTATTATTTGGGGAGTAAAAATATGCATTTAATATCTACAAGTAATAAAAGTGCCACTATTTTGTGTTAAAATCGTACAAGCAGAAATGAAAATTTAGAAATTTTATCCATGGAAAACTTAGTCTATAAATTGGAGTAAATATTAAACCATATCTAGCAATAGGTTATGGAGGAGAATTATTTGCACAAAGTCATTCATGCATCAGAATTTGATATACTTTATACAGTTCCTTTAATTTAACATACACATGTACATTTTATGCAAAGCTTTATTGAATAGAAGTTTATTTACACTAACACAAGCATGAAATATATACATTACTCATTAGATATACGATTTTCTTTAATGTACAATTAAAATATACACTAGCATACACAATAATCAAAACTATAGCAGTTAACAAATGGCGAAAACTGGCCAGAAACATCGACCCCACATAAAAGTGGGAAAAAATGTAAACGAAGAAGAAGATAGCAGTAATAATCATAATCATTCGGACAATAATAAGCTTGGAGTTACTTATAATAAAATCAGTAATAATAATAAGGGTGATAATAATAGTAATAATAAAAATAAAAATAATAATAATAATAATAATAATAATAATAATAATAATAATAATAATAATAATAATAATAATAATAATAATATATAATAATAATGATAATACTAATAATAATGATAATAATAATAATAATAATAATAATAATAATAATAATAATAATAATAATAATAATAATAATAATAATAATAATAATAATAATAATAATAATAATAATAATAGTGACTGTGGAAGACGAATGAAGAATGCTAATGTTAAGTGATGAGAACGATATAGAAATAACTAAAGAGAAGGCACATTTGGCACTGAGAGCATTGAAAGCAAGCAAGCACCATGAGTACAAGTGTGTCATGTAAAATGCTTGTGAAAAGGTGAGGAGGCATTAGTAGAATAAATGGTTAAGTTGTTTAATGGATATTTCAAGAATGGGAGGGTCCCAGCTGATTGGAGGAGTGCATGTATAGATCCATTTTATAAAGGAAAAAAGAGATGAAGTATGAGTGTAGTACCTTCAGAGGAATTAGTTTGTTGAGTGTAGTTGGTCAGATATATGGTAGAGTGTTACTGGCAAAAATTACGAAAGGTACTTAGAGATATGATTGGGGAAGAACAGTGTGGGTTCAGGAGTGGAGGAGGATGTATGGATCAGCTGTTTGCAGTAAAACAGGTGTGTAAGAAGTTCTTGGAGAAAGCTAGAAACAAATTTTAGGCTTTTATGGACTTAGAGAATGCGCATGACAGGGCTGAGGGAGTGGAGTTGTGGAGAGTGTTGCTATTGTGTGGACTAAGTGGAAGTTTGTTGAATGCGGTGAAGAGGTTTTACATGAATAGTAGAGCATGTGTGAGAGTTGGGTTACATCAAGATGGTGTAATATTGCCATGGTTGTTTAATGTGCATAAGGATGGAGTGGTAAGGGAAGTAAATGGAAGAGTATAAAATAAAGGCTTGAAATTAGTGGGTGAGTATGGACAGTTGTGACTATTAAACCAATTGTTATTCGCGGATGACACAACATTGGTGGCTGATACAGAAAATGAGCTGAACCATTTCGCGACTGAGTTTGATAGAGTGTGTGCAACATGGAAGATGCAGATGAATATTGGTAAAAGTAAAGTCATGAGATGCATAAGGAGAATTACATGTTAACAGATTGAATGTAGGAGTGAATGGGGAGTTGCTTGAAAAACTTGAGAGTTTTAGGTATCTGGAGTCGCAGGTATCAAGGAAGGGACGAGTGGATGAGCAGGTAAGTCACAGAGTGAAGGAAACGAGTATATATGTCTAGATGGGTTGTCATTAAAGGCTTTACTAACTGTACCACTGATGGCTTGAAAGAAGCAGGAATCTTCGCTGCTAGCTGCTACAGACCTGAAGGAGTACAGTCAAGAAGGCTTTTACATAGATGCTTCAAATTTACACACATGCAGCATTTCTGCCATTTTTTAACCTGTTGTGGACAAAAATATTTTGTCACAGGTGCAAATCATAGCTTAAGAATATGAATTTTTTTTTTATCCACCATGCCAGCTAGGATAGTGTTATGTGTAACTTTTGTGCTGATTACTTCGTGCGCTTTGCATTGCGCTATTGTTTTGTTGTGTTTACTCAGGTAGAACACGCCATGTCGGACATCTAAGTTTGAGTAATAAAACCCCCACTTTTCTCATGATTTTTAATGGCATTCTCCTCACCCATCTTTCTCAAAGTATGGAACAAATGGCTACGAGGTACAAAGGACCAATGCAGTAGCAAAAGGAACTTCTGGTTTGCAGTATTTAAGTGAATTTTTGCAGTTTTGAGGTAGCCGGTAAATTGGGTAAGCTTCTGACTTCCGAGATTTTCGTTCCCGTGGCCGCCCTCCATAGGCTGTTTTGATCAAGTTTTGCAGTTAGCATTGGAGCCTTCATAGATGCCATATTATAACTGTGTTTAAGCCTAATGCTGACGATTTTTCAAGATTGGGAAGCTATAGTGATTATTTTCCAAGGTGTACCCTAGATTGATGATAGCCTATGGTAGGCCAATTGTGTTACCGGTAACCTTGTTTCCAGTGTTTTGTGTACGGGGTAACCTTGATTGATTATAGCCTACTGTAAGCCTATGGTGCTTAACCCCAGTTCTTTGAGGAGTGGAGTAAAACAAATTGCATATAGGCCTAGCCTAGTACTATGATGTTTAGCTTATGTTGTCAGTGCTATAATATTTAGCCTATTCTGTCTGTGCCATGATTGCATGTTGTGTATTTTGAGATTATTACCAGTTCACCCAGTGACTTAGCCTATAATCATGCCTCAAGAAAATGAAAATAGGGCTAACCGCAGAGTGAACATTGATCATTTTAATCCTTCAAAGATTTCTTTTGAATTGTGGTTAAGTTTGTTGGAAGCAAATTTTTTAAATTTAGAAATAACAGAGGCAAATAGTAAAAAAAATTTACTTCTGGTTTCTATTGGTACTGAAGTTTATGCTATTTTAGGAAACATTTGTGCCCCAGATTTACCACATACTAAGTCGTATGAGGATTTATGCACATTACTTAAGGCACATTATGATGTAAAGCCTAGCTATCATAGAAGTTTATTGGCTTTACAACAAAGGAGGAAAAAAGGAGGTGAGACATTAAAAGATTTGTATGCAGACCTGAAGTGTCTAGCCAAAGACTGTGATTTTGGTAGTAACTTTGATTCTCGTGTGCGGGATCAGTTGTTTATGGCTCTTGAAAATAAGGTTTATTTTTCAAATCTGGTTGCTGAAAATTTAAATTTGAAGGTTATGTCTTCTATTCAAATAGTTGAGAGAGTTTTGAATTTTGAACAAGCTTATGTTTCTGAAAAGTCTGGTGTTGTTCAAAAGGTTAAAACCCCAACCAATGGTTCCATGAGTAAGTCAGTTTCTTGTAAACACTGTGGTTACCCTCATGATAGTGCAAAATGTCGCTTTAAGAATTTAACATGTAATTTATGTGGTAAGAAAGGACATTTAAAACAAGTTTGTTGAAAGGCTTCAAAAGATGTCAAAGGTAATGTGAAGCCAAAGCCAGTAAAAGAAAGTTTTAATAAGGCTTCTGAAAAAAACATAAGGTTAAAGTTAAAGCAGTAGACAAGGTAACATTTTCCAGTGATACTGATGAAGAAAGACTGTTGTCAGTAAAAAATGTCAATGCTATTGGTAAAGATGAAGTGAATATTTTGGTTAATGGTAAGTGTGTACCTTTTGAGGTGGATACAGGTGATGCTGTAAGTACCTTGACTAAAGATTGGGTTCATAATTTGGGATTGTCCATTGTAGATTGTAATAAAATGTTAAATGCATATGATGATGTCAAAATAAATGTTTTGGGTAAAGTTGGAGTGGATGTTTACTATAATTCTCTGCAAGTGAAACAGACATTTTATGTTGTAGGGAATCATAATTCCAACTTATGTGGTAAAGATTTGATGCCAAAAATAGGTATTTATTTGTCTGGTATTAATGATTCTTCTAAAATTATTAAAGTCAATGGTTCTGTGGTAGAATTGTTGAATGATTATGAAGTTAATCCTAATAACCCCATTTCAGATATTACAGCTCACATTCATGTTAAGAGTGATGTAGTTCCAAAATTCAGAAAACACAGATCAGTTCCATTTCACTATAAACCTTTAGTTGAAGATGCTTTAAATAAACTGATTGTAGATGATATAATTGAGCCTGTTAACCATAGTGAGTGGGCTGCCCCCATTGTTACTGTGTTGAAATCGGATAAGGAGTCTGTACGTATCTGTGGAGACTTTAAAGAATTGAATAAATGTATATCATGTGACCAATATCCATTGCCTAAAACAGATGAGTTGTTAGCATCTATTGGTAAGGGAAAGACTTTTTCTACTATTGATTTAAAAAATGCATATTTACAGATTTCTGTGAGTGAAGAAAGCCAAAAGTATTTAGTAGTAAATACACATAAAGGTTTGTTTAAGTACAAAAGATTACCTTTTTGTCTTTCTTCTTCACCAGCTATATTTCAGAGATTTATTGCTAACCTGTTGAAAGATGTAGAGGGAGTTGATGCTTATTTAGATGACATTATTGTAAGTGGTGAATCTGAAGAGCAGCATTATCTTAGGTTTATTGAAGTTTTAAAAATTTTGCAAGAGCATAATGTTCAGATTTACAAGTAAAAATGAGCTGTTAAGGTTTCTTCTTTAGAATATCTTGGATTCTGTATCTCAGGTGAAGAAATCAAACCTTCCCCTAAGAAGGTCAAAGCTATTCTAGATTTTCCACCCCCTACTTCTGTTGCAGAGCTGCAATCTTTCATTGGAATGTTGACATATTATTGTAAATTCATTAAGAATTTTTCTTCCAAGCTGGCCCCCTTGTATGACTTGCTAAAAAAGAATAAAGTTTTTAAATGGTCTGAACTTGAAAACAAAGCTTTTGAAATTGTAAAATCTGATTGATCAAAAGGTCCCCTTTTGGCTAATTATGATGGTAATAGTCCACTAGTTGTTGAAGTGGATGCGTCTCCTATTGGTGTAGGATGTGTATTGTAGCAAAAAATTGAT
>JAXCGZ010011349.1:17500-27500 GCA_037179515.1 Halocaridina rubra
TATATATATATATATATATATATATATATATATATATATATATATATATATATATATATATATGTTTGTATGTATATATATATATATATATATATATATATATATATATATATATATATATATATATATATATATACACACACACACGTTTTTCATATGTTCATGTTCCGCTTCGATGTAGAGAGAGAGAGAGAGAGAGAGAGAGAGAGAGAGATGGTAGGTGACTGACGACTTGATATCTTCCAGTTCACATAAATTGGAATCTATTTATTCAGAATTTTTATTAACTACTACTGCTACTACTGTCACCAATACTACTACTACTAATAATAATAATAATAATAATAATAATATTAACAATAATAATGATAATAAAAATAATAATAATAATAATAAAAATAATAATAATAATAATAATAATAATAATAATAATAATAATAATAATAATAATAATAATAATAATAATAATAATAATAATAATAATAATAATAATAATAATAATAATAATAATAATAATAATAATAATAATGATAATAATAATAATAATAATTGTTCATACTTAATGTGTTTCCCTCAGTGTGGCTGGCCACAAACATAGCAAACTATTTCGGAAGGTGGGATCTGGGCTTCATCATGCCTAATTATCCTCATCACAGTTATTTTGCTGCAAGAAAAGAAACTCTGAGATTGAGAAGTTTCTAACTATCTTCTCCCCTATTCCTCATAGGACCGTGGCGAGTCTCGAACTTACGACCTGACGAATCACAGCCGTACGTCCACAAGTTACACATAGTTTGTGTGGTTATTTTGCGCTGCATTCCCATGCATAAACAATAACAACAAAACAACAGCAATAATAATAATAATAATAATAATAATAATAATAATAATAATAATAATGATAATTATTATTATTATTATTATTATTATTATTATTATTATTATTATTATTATTATTATTATTATTATTATTATTATTATTATTATCATCATCATTATTATTATTAAACACTTTTTCTTGTGTCTTCCAGATATAAAAATCAAGTAGAGAGATTTTCGGACCTCACAGGCCAGTTTTTAAGATTATCTTTTGTCAAACTAATCCTAAAGAGCTAAATAGAAAATCAATATTACTGACAGTATTTCCCTGTACTGTCATTATTACTGTCGGTGTGTCCATCATATGGACGTAGTAGTTCACACCAATAGAATAGTGTCAGTATTTTTACTGACAGTAATAATGATCGTCTGTACCCCCCTTTATATAATTGTGCGATGACTGGGTTTAGCCAGTCTTCTATACTATAGTCTCTCTCTCTCTCTCTCTCTCTCTCTCTCTCTCTCTCTCTCTCTCTCTCTCTCTCTCTCTCTCTCTCTCTCTCTCTCTGTGTGCAGTTTCTTCATTCCTTTCTCCTGGGGTCGGGGAGACAAGAATACGGGGATCAACGAAGAAGCTCCCCCCCCCCAGAGTACCCAACTGAAGAATCTTCACCCGTCTGAGATCAACTGAAGAATCCCCCCCCGAGTGCCCGGCATAACACTTTTAGAGAGAAATTAGAGATGGGGAGTGTTGTGACATGTCAGATGGGAAGGGCTGAAGGGATGTGTTAGGTCAGAAAAGGTTTGGTTAGGTTAGGTCTGTCTGTTTATCTACCTTGGAATATATGGATGGATGAGTGGATGGATGAATTTCAATTATGAAATAAAGACCTAACCCAAACTAACCTAACCTAATCTAACCAAACTTAGACAGACAGACAGACAAACAGACAGACAGTACTGAAGGAACTCCCTCTAACTCAGATCAACTGCAGAATCTCCCTCCTGAGTGGGTCGGGGGGAGATTCTTCAGTTGATCCGAATACTGTCTCCTTATATCTTTGTATGTCTAAAAAGTCCACTAAATTTGGAGGCGTGAAGGGACTGGAAATCCCCCCCATTTTATTTACCCTCCTTGAAAAGGCTTGAGATTTGGCTCAGTTACCCCCGTTACAAAGGGGATTTCGGACTTTTTATACTGATGTAAATTAGCATTAAGTGTTAAATATCTCTAAAGTATAAATACCTACGTACAAATAAGCAACAGCATACTAAATCTCGATAATTTTTTTTCCTTGGATATTTTTTAATGATTTATATCTTCCTATAAATGGTAGGCAGTGGGAGATAATATCAAATAAAATAATACAAGATGTGCAAGTGAGAGAATATTTGAAAATAAAATGTATTTTCCACTGATTTTCTTGTTATCTTTGGGTAAGTAAACATCTGTTTTATTTATGGTAGTTTATCTATCTGTCTATCTCAGTGTTTTGTAAAGAATTGTAAATTGTAATTTGTGTAATGTCTGTAAAATTACTATTAGCTATCTATCTATCTATATCTATCTATCTATCTATCTATCTATCAATCCATCCATCTATCCATCTATCTATCTAACTATCTCTTAATGTCAAGGTTTATAGCCTCATTAAGGTTGCTGTGCACAAATGCTGATGGGATCGCTGGTAAGGCAGTGAATAAGACACACAAGAAAATACATATAAAACTTACGAGACAATAAGAACGGAGAGAGATCTGAGAGGGCTGCCCCAGAAGGTCAGCTTGGCTTGTTATTGAAAGACGTAAATAATGTAGGGACTAATTTCAAGGGGTAAATTATTACTCATATAAGTAGGAGTTCAGAGTGCATTATAATTGTTCTAGTATTGGAGCCACCCAGGAATCAACAAAGACTAGGGGGGCTTGAAATAAGTAATGTGGGTACTCTTGAAGTGATGAAGTCAACTGTAAACAGTGAATATGAAAAAGAGTCTGGGATAATTATGTGGATTCTAATCATGGAAAAATAGATTGGTATCGTCTTTGATCTGCATTACGCAGAAAATTCTTTGAGGGGTGAGATTCTTAGATTGTGTTCAAAGAAACGCTTTATACCAACGAGCGATGGAATCAGCAAAGGATAGGAGAGGAGATTAATCATTATCACGCGATCTATTAATCTCAGATAATGGCCCGATTTCTTAAACAGTGTAAACCTAGGATACCATATTATTAGTTAGCTAGACAAACACAAATGGATTTCATAAACGTACCTGACGCCGTTCTGTTTATGGCTAGGATCCCATGTGGGATCCTAGCCATATACAGAACCGAGTCAGGTACGTTTATGAAATCCATTTGTGTTTGTCTAGCTAACTAACAATATGGTACCCTAGGTTTACACTGTTTAAGAAATCGGGCCAGTGTATTGGATATTGGTAGAATAGAGTATGAACCACCAATTGGAAAATGTGACAACTTAGTGCTGTATACGACATAGCTCATGAAAGATGCTCTGCATGAGAGGATGGGGAGCGAGAGGAAAAGAGTGTACAGCTATCCTAAAGAAGACTACACTTTAATTAATAATCATTTTATGGATTTTTTTTTTAAGTGTGTGACACCGGGAGAGGCAAATGAACTGCCCTCATCATTAGATGCCCGGGCCCGAGGAAACATTAAGACGAAGGAAAATAAAAAGGTTATGGACAATGCAGAGATGAGGTAATGATACATAAAGGAAAAGGAAAGACAAAAAATAGTCAAAGTATTGAGGAACTAGAGATATGGACGATAGATCCGCTTTTTGAAGGAAGATAGGTCATAAGAATTTGGAAAGACAGAGGGAGGAAGAGATCTCCAGAGTCTGGAGGTAGACGGGAAGAAACAGTAGGTGCACCGACCAATCCGCGAGCCACAAATCTCTACACAGTACCTGTGAGACGAAGCCGCTTGAAGAATGTTACGTGGCCTCGGCAGTGGGGGAGAGATGCAACTCACTGACTCATCAGAGAGATGATGGAAGTAGTAGCAATAGAAAAGAGAAACGGATGATATCTTACGGCGAAGAGAGAGAGTATCCAGATGAGAAGTAAGAGAAGGATCATTAATGAGTCTGACTGCCTTAGATTCAACCCTATAAAGGAGATAAGTAAAAAAAGAAGCATCCCAGATGCGTGAGCAGTATTCTAAGCGAGGACGGATAAGGCCTTTATATATTTTAAATAACTTTAAAGAGGAAAAGTAATGACGAAAACTAAACAGAATCCCCAATTTTTTGGATGCAGATTTATAAAGTTGGATTATATGATTCCTCCAAGACAAGTTAGAGGCTATATGGATTCCTGACATGTTGATAGAATTAAGAGGGTAAATTTTGTTAGTTTTGAAGACAATAGGGCCATCAGGAGGAGAAGAAGATAAAGAGAGAGCCAGAAACTGTGTCTCGGAGGCATTAATTTTAACTAAATTTTGAGTGCCCCACTCAGATACCTTCTACAAATTCGAGTTGAGATTAGAGGAAAAAGTGATACGAGACTGATTACGGGTAGCAGATGAAGGTTGTGAAGAAAAGGATGAGGAAAAGTGAAAGGTAGAATCGTCAGCAAAGGTGAGAAGAAGAGAGGCAGATGGGAATTGTAGACGATCATTGATGAAGAGAAGGAACAGAGTAAGTGAAAGGACAGAGCCTTGTGGAACACCACTGGTAACAGAGAAAGGGTTAGATGTTGCATCATCAACAACTATAGATATAAAAGGGTCAGAAAGAAAACTGGAAATCAGAGAATAGAAAGAAGGGGTAAAGCCATAGGCAGAGAGTTTGGCCAACAGAGCCTTGTGCCAGACTCTGGCAAAAGCCTAAGAGATATCAAGGACGACAACAAAGGATTCCCCATAGTTCTTCAGAGAAGATGATTATACATGAGTAATATAGGACAGGAGGTCACCAGTAGATCTTGCCTTGCGGGAGCCATACTGGTGATTACCTAATGTTTACCTAATTGTGTTTACGAGAAAGAGCCCAAAGCTCGTATTTTCCCGTCTCCTGATCGGTTCCATTTTATACTTAGTGATACTTATCATACCTGTCCTTAAAACTATGGATTGCGATAGCATTAACTACCTCCTCGCTTAGCCAATTCCAATTATCAACTACTCTTACACTGAAAAAGTATTTTCTTACATCCTGCAAAGTTTTCTTACGAAGCTTCAAACTATGACCTCTAGTTCTAGAGCCAGCCATATCAAAATATCGATCCCTATCCACTCTATCATAACCATGAAGGAATTTAAAGACTGTCACCATATCCCCCCTCACTCTTCTAGCTTCGAGTGATGGTAAGTCTAATTCCCTCAGCCTCTCATCATAACTGAGATTGCGTATTTCTGGCACCAGTTTCGTGGCATGTCTTTGAACTTTTTCAAGCTTAGCTATGTGCTTTTTCAAGTGCGGATTCCAAAAGGGGGCTGCATATTCGAGTTTTGGCCTCACATAGGTTACATAAATATTTCTGAACATTTCCTTGTCCATGTGCCTGAAGACTACCCTTACATTTGATAAGAATGCATATGTTGCCCTTACTATGCCATTTATATGTATTTCTGGAGACAAATCTGCCAGTATGTTTACTCCTAGATCTCTCTCATTTTCTGTCTCTTGAAGTTGTACTCCACCCACCGAGTAGTCAAGCTTGGGCCTTCTTGCACTTGTACCCATTCTCATTACCTTACATTTTGAAGTATTGAATTTCATTAGCCACTTTTCTGACCACTCATGCAGATTATTTAGATCCTCCTGCAATTCTCTACCATTGTTCTCGTTTTTTACTTTCTTTACAATCTTTGCATCATCTGCAAACATATTCATGAATGAATTTACAGACTCTGGTAGGTCATTTACATATACAAGGAACAAAAGTGGCCCTAAAACTGAACCCTGTGGAACTCCACTACTAACTAACTCAGATATAAGTGAGTTAGATTCAAAGCGTTTTAAGAAGTTAGCATTGAACAAAGTTTCGAAAACTTTAGCAATAGAAGAGGTTAGGGCAATAGGTCGGTAATTTGAAGGAATAGAGCAGTCACCCTTCTTAGGAACAGGCTGAACTACAGTATGCTTCCAAGATGAAGGATAGATGCTGGTTATCAAAATGAGGCAAAAAAGATGGCAAAGCACTGGAGCCAGTTCATCTGCAAACTCCTTAAGGAACCTTGCAGGGATACCATCGGGACCAAATGCCTTGTTCGTCTTTAGTGAGCGAAGAACCTTATGAACTTTGCATGAACAAAAGATAAGGGAGAGCACAGGGTTAGAGAAGGGTAAATATTGAGGGACAGATGCGCTGGAATCGTTGATAGAAGAGTTGGCAGAAAAATGAGAGCCAAAGAGAGTGGCTTTGTCAGTGGGCAAGCTATAAAACCATCAGAACGAATAAGAGGGAGTTACAGAAGTTTTTGGAGAGGTTTTTGGCTAAGGACCAGTAACATTTGTCAGTGGGAGAGGAGTTAAAGTCATCAACTTTCCTTATTATGATCTCGGCAACTTTTACGGCTACTTGATCAGGGTTGTTTTACAAGAGAAAAAGAGGGCTGGGCAGATTGAATAATCTTTGATTTTCAGAAGGTATTTAATATAGTCTCACTCGGGAGGATAGTTAAAAAGCTACAAGTAATGGAAATAACAGGTAAAACTGTCTTGAAGTACATAAACACCCATTTAGAGGGAAGAGAGAAGATGGTCAGAGTAAATCATGCAGTGTCCGATCAGAGGAAGTTAATCAGGATGAGCCACGAGGATTAGTTTCACAGCCACCTCTGCTCCTTATATATGCAAATGATCTACAGGAGTCTATAAATGTCTTCCTAAATAGGTCAGCGGACGATGCAAAGATGGTAGAGATTATGATACAAAAACAGTGGTAAAGAGCTTCAGGAATACCTCCAGAGTCTGCAAGAGTGGTCAAATAGGGGTGCTAGTCCAGCTGACCCTGGAAAAATTGCCCCTAAACAACTGCCTCCTTGACAAGTACCTCCTCGGACAATTGTCCCCAAAACAACTGTTTTTATTCATCATAATCATAATGATAAATTTATCTTTGTTTGTTATATTTAGTGTTGGGTAATCCAACCTAATCAAGTCTAACCTTACCTAACCTAACTCGACCTTGAAGATAACGAAAAAGAAAAAATATACCATTATGATTATGATAGTGTTACCTCACCTAACCTAATTTAATTTGACCTAACCTAGCTTAACCTAACCCAGCCTAAGCTAACCTTGAAGATAGAGAGAAAAAAATAAAAAATTACTATTATATTAATGATGAAAAAAGTACTTGTTTTGATATCAAGTTTCCTTGGAGACAATTGCCCTAGGGGGTCAATTTCCAGGAGGCAGTTGTCCGGGGGAAATTTTTCCTGTAGGCAGTTGTCTGGACACAGTTAGATAGGTGGTTAATAAGATTTGAAATATAGTGTAATGGGAATGAGTAAAATTGCAAAAAGGCACAAGTTTGTTTCTTCAATAGCAGGAGAGAAAGCTGAAGATTCCGAGAGTGAAAGAATCTAGGGGTCAATGTATTGGCAGATTTTTTCTCCAGAAGTACATATATATAAAATAGCAAAGGCAAAACATAGTTTCGTAGGGGTGGCCTTCGGGCACATGGACTAAGATTGTTTGCAATATTTCTGTCTGTATACATTAGCCAATTTCCCCTTTGTAAGGTGAGTGACTGAGTCCAGGCAAGATACTCCAACTCTTTGGGAAAAGAAACTACATAGGAGGGAATTTCCCATTCCCCTCGCTCTACCCCATTTAGTCAAATTTTACGATAAGCAAGGGAACACGGAGGAAGTTTTCTAGCCCCCCTCCTTCCGTGACGTATTTGAGGCCTAAGTTTAAATATGCAGCATTCTTCTCAAATCTTCACGTTGAGAAAAACATACTAACATATTGGAGAAAGATTTAAATTATGCTACAGAACTATTAACAGGGACATGAAATTTCATTGACGTTGACACTTATTACCACTTGAAAAAATAAAAGTTGGATATGGTAAAGGTTTTTAACTTCCTCCAAGATTTAGATTGAGAAAAGCGGAAGCAAATTTTTAAATTGAGAGCTTTATAACTAGAATCATAGTTTGAAATTTGTAAAAAAAGAATAGTTGATATCTGGAATTTTTTAAGCAAAGAAACTCCTAACACTAATGGCATTCATAGTTTATGGGAATGTATATGTTAGTAAGTAAAAAGAAAAATATGGAAAAAACTTAGACGAGGTCATACGAGTACGGGTTCTTCCCCTTGGGTAAATTAGCTGTATGCACACCCCTACCCACACACACACACATACACACACACAAAACTTCAAGAGACAGAAAACGAGAGAGATCTAGGAGTAAACATACTGGCAGATTTGTCTCCAGAAATACATATAAATGGCATAGTAAGGGCAGCATATGCATTCTTATGAAATGTAAGGGTAGCCTTCAGGCACATAGACAAGGAAATGTTCAGAAATATTTATGTAACCTATGTGAGGCCAAAACTCAAATATGCAGCCCCCTTTTGGAATCCGCACTTGAAAAAGCACATAGCTAAGCTTGAAAAAGTTCAAAGACATGCCACGAAACTGGTGCCAGAAATACGCAATCTCAGTTATGATGAGAGCTGAGGGAATTAGACTTACCATCACTCGAAGCTAGAAGATTGAGGGGGGATATGGTGACAGTCTTTAAATTTCTTCATGGTTATGATAGAGTGGATAGGGATCGATTTTTTTATATGGCTGGTTCTAGAACTAGAGGTCATAGTTTGAAGCTTCGTAAGAAAACTTCTTTGCAGGATGTAAGGAAATACTTTTTCAGGGTAAGAGTAGTTGATAATTGGAATTGGCTAAGCGAGGAGGTAGTTAATGCTATCTCAATCCATAGTTTTAAGGACAGGTATGATAAGTATCACTAAGTATAAAATGGAAACGATCAGGAGACGGGAAGATACGAGCTTTGGGCTTTTTCCCGTAAACACAATTAGGTAATTACAATTAGGTAATTACACATTATTAGGAAGCTGCAGGCAATGGCTAGAATGGGTGGAAATGTTTTAAAATGGATAAAAACTTACTTAGAAGGAAGGGAACAGAGGGTTAGAGTAAGACACTCAGTGTCTGAATGGAGAAGAGTTAGTAGTGGAGTTCCATAGGGTTCAGTTTTAGGGCCACTTTTGTTCCTTGTATATGTAAATGACCTACCAGAGTCTGTAAATTCATTCATGAATATGTTTGCAAATGATGCAAAGATTGTGAAGAAAGTAGGAAACGAGAACAATGGTAGAGAACTTCAGGAAGATCTAAATAGTCTGCACGAGTGGTCAGAAAAGTGGTTAATGAAATTCAATACTTCAGAATGTAAGGTAATGAGAATGGGTAGCAAGTGCAAGAAGGCCCAAGCTTGACTACTCAGTGGCTGGAGTACAACTTCAAGAGACAGAAAATAAGAGAGATCTAGGAATAAACATACTAGCAGATTTGTCTCCAGAAATACATATAAATGGCATAGTAAGGGCAGAATATGCATTCTTATCAAATGTAAGGGTAGCCTTCAGGCACATGGACAAAGAAATGTTCAGAAATATTTATGTAACCTATGTGAGGCCAAAACTCGAAAATGCAGCCCCTTTTGGAATCCGCACTTGAAAAAGCACATAGCTAAGCTTGAAAAAGTTCAAAGACATGCCACGAAACTGGTGCCAGAAATACGCAATCTCAGTTATGATGAGAGGCTGAGGGAATTAGACTTACCATCACTCGAAGCTAGAAGAGTGAGGGGGGGATATGGTGACAGTCTTTAAATTCCTTCATGGTTATGATACAGTGGATAGGGATCGATGTTTTGATATGGCTGGCTCTAGAACTAGAGGTCATAGTTTGAAGCTTCGTAAGAAAACTTCTTTGCAGGATGTAAGGAAATACTTTTTCAGTGTGAAAGTATGTTGATAATTGGCATTGGCTAGGCAAGGAGGCAGTTAATGCTATCTCAATCAATAGTTTTAAGGACAGGTATGATAAGTATCACTAAGTAGAAAATGGAACCCATTTGATATATATATATATATATATATATATATATATATATATATATATATATATATATATATATATATATATATATATATATAT
>JAXCGZ010011349.1:35000-177500 GCA_037179515.1 Halocaridina rubra
GAGAACAAACACTGAAGCAGGTTCAAAGATGATCACTATTAAAGGGCCAACACTCTGGAACAATATTCCAGAGCATCTTAAGAATTCATCCTCCTTCGCAGCTATCAAAGGCAACTATATAGTTTTCTTTTGGACAAATAGTTGCTGCTCACACATTAACTAAACTTAATTATTTAATGCAATTTCCCTTAATGCTAACCTCTCTATATGCAAACTGATATCGCCTTCTCTGTTCTCTAAGTTAAGAGCTAATTATTCTCATGGTAAGGAAAACAAATATGGTGATGATGCCAATAATAACGATCATGTAGCTAGTGTTATTATTACTACTTTATTATTAAAATTTTTATTACAGTATTATTATTTTCTATGAATGCTACATTTAATTTAACTGTATGTATTACCCTCTCACTTATTAGTTCAATTACATGTCTACTTATAAGTTACTCTTAATTATAGAAGAATAACTATTGTATAAAAATGTTTGTATGTTTCTTTGTTCTTGGATCTTATTTTCTTACATAATCTATGCATCATCTGCAAATATATCCAATAAAGAGTTTACAGACTCTGGTAGGCCGTTTACGTATACAAGATACAAGAGTGGGCTTAAATATGAATCCTGTGGAATCCCATTGCTAATACTTTTGCATTCAGACACTGAGTGTTTTACTCTAACCCTCTGTTCCCTTACTTTTAAGTAAGTTTTTATCCATTCCAAGACATTTCCACCTATTCTCGCCATTATTTGCAGTTTCTTCATAAGTTTCCTGTAAAGGACCGCATGTAATGCTTTCTGAAAATCTAGGAATATGCAAACCGCCCAGCCCCCTCTTTCCTGTAAGATCCGGCTTACCTTATCATAAAATTCTAATAAGTTTGTTACTGTTGATCTGCCTTCTCTGAAGCCATGTTGCCTCACTGAGAAAAAGCTAAAGGATTCCAAGAGTTTTTTTTTTTTTTTTTAGTAGTTTCTCCTTAACTTTACAAACTATTCTGGCCAAGAATTCAGGCCTATTGTTAAGAGCTGTATCCCTCCTTTCCTTTTTGAAGATAAGTACCACGTTCACTTGTTTCCAGCATCTTGGAATCTCGCCAGATTCCAGCGACTTTTTAAATATTGTGCATAGTGCCACTTATATTGATTTAGCGCATTTCTTAAGTACATAATGGGATATATCATCAGGAGCTATAGCTTTATGGATATCTAACTCCATCAGCGCTTTGCATACCTCTGTGGCTGAAAAGATGATGTTCTGTAATATTGGCCTATGAATTCCTATTACTGCAATCTGATGGGGTGAAATACTTTCTGCTGTAAATACTGACTGAAACTCCTTGTTCAATTCTTTGCAGATCTCTTCATCTCTATCAGCGATGCTTCCATCCCCCCTCTTTAGCTTTAAAACCTGTCATTTTACCTTCAGTTTTCCTCTGAAAATGCTGTGGAAAAGCTTGGGATTTAATTTAGCCTTCCTGTTCATATACCTTTCATAAGTTTTCTCTTCCTCTCTTCTTTACTTAGGTAATAATTTCTTGCTCTTTTATAAGTATGACAGGCATTTATGTTTTGTCTCCTATACCTTTTCTAGCATATGTCTCTCCACTCCTTAGCTCTCTTACACTCATTCTTGAACCATTTCTCTCTGGTATAATTAACTCCTATTTTGGTGGATGGAATGCAACAAGTGACTATCTTCCCATATTCCTCACAATCGATTTTGTACATTTCTTGTACAGATTTGTCGTTAAATAAGGTCCTTCAGTCAATTACTGAAAAAAGCTCATTAGTTTTGATGTAGTCTCCTTTCGGATAGTTCCTCCTCGTGTCCTGCTCAGTACCTTTACATTCAGGTAGAACATCTTTGATGATATACTCCATCAACAACACACAATGGTTACTTTTTCCAGTTGTGGCTCACACATCATATTTCAATATCGAACACATTATCTGTGAATACTAAATCAAACACTGATGGCTCTTTTCCACCCTTGCCCTCGTTGGTTTCCAGGGTGTGCAGACAAAATGCCGATGGACATAATGTCGACGAATATAATGTCAGGTTAGGTTAGGTTAGGTTCGGAACTATCATTTTAACCTGTATTATTATGAATGAATGAAAGAGTAAGAAGAATAAATAACTAAATAAAAGTCATATCCGTCTACATTATGTCCATCGGCATTTTGTCCTACAACCGGTTCCAGAACATATTGGTGTAGGATATTCCCTTGTACACGATCTAGGAATCATGACCTAAATAAGTCCTCCTCACTGCACAGATCAAGATTTATCTAATTTATTTCTCTATGATTAAAATTCCCCATAATCAAAATCCTATATTTTCTCTCCCGTGCAATGTAAACAAGTGAGTTTATTACTTTGATAGTACTGTACCTATTTGACTTTCCTCATGAACTTCTAGCCAATGTTGATTCCGTAGTGGGTTATATGCAACAGTTATTATAATGCTCTCTGACCCAGTATTTATGCCAACAACAAGAAATTCCTTGAACACACTTTCTTTAACAATGTTTATTTCTTCAACTTGAAATTTTTAACTTATGAGCAATTCTATCCCTCCACCACTCCTCTGGGATCTTTCAACCCTAAATATTCTGAAGCCCTTTGAAAAAACTGTGACACTGTTTATGTCCTCACTTAACTAGGTCTCTGTAACTGCTACTATGTCTGCCTTACTGTTGTGAATCCTTTAATTCTACTGCCTTACCAGCTACCCCATCAGCATTTGTGCACAGCAGCCTTAATAAGGCTGCATCCTCTGATTTTCTAGCATTATCTTCTTTGTCTCCCATTTGGCTTGAAAAACCCTGAACAAATTTTCTTCTTCTCTTCTTCATTACATCCCTCATATAACCTTCTAGCTACTTGCAACAAGTTTATTTTATCATTTCCATCTCTTCCTGTGTTCTTTATGGTTTAATGAACAGTCTTCTGAATTCTTGAAGTTCTTTTAGGTTTTTTGCCCCCATCAATACTTCTCTACATGTTTCCCTTCTCTCAAAGGTTACTTTCATTATTCTTGCCCTTCCCTCCCTAGAATAGTTACCAATTAGGTGAATGCTTAAAATATTTTCTGGACCACATACTACTCCAAGTTTTCTTATAAGGTCTAAAATCCTAGCTTTATTATGTTAAAGTCTTCCCTGTCCTTTTGACTACTGGGATTCACTTATGCCTGAGATTACCACTGACTTCTCTTTATCAAGTGCCTGTTTTATCAGTGGATTAGCTCTTTCACTCACAACATCTTTCAGCTTTTTCTATTACTGTTTCCTTGTAGTCAACTGTATTTGCATTTCCCAGTGTCATCTTCCTCACAGCCTCTTTTACTGCTCGTTTATTATATGTGTAATGCTTAATTGTAATTACCTATTTGTGCTTACGGGGAAGAGCTCTATGCTCGTAACTCCCTGTATGAAGGTCGGTTCCATTTTTGTACTCTGTGATATTTATCATACTTGTCCTTAAAACTGTGAATGGAGTTAACATTCACTACCTCCTCACTTAGAAAAGTTCAATCATTAGCTACTCTTACAAAAAAGTACTTCCTTATCTCTTGGAGAGAAGTTTTCTTGCGAAGCTTCAAACTATGACCTTTAGTTCTAGAGTCAGCCATATCAAAATATCGATCCCAATCCACTCTGCCAATACCATGAAGGAAATTAAAAACCGTTACCATACCCTCCTCAATCTTCTAGTTTCGAGTGATGGTAATTCTAATTCCCTCATCCCCTCCTCATAACTGAGATTGCGTATATCTGGCACCAGTTTCGTGGGATGTCTTTTAAGTTTTTCCAGCTTATTTATGTGTCTTTTCAAATGTGAATTCCAAAGGAAAACTGCATATACAAGCTTTGCCCTCACATAGGTTAGATAAATATTTCTGATTATTTCCTTGTCAATGAGCCTGAGGGCTACTCTTACATTTGCTAACAAAGCATATGCTGCCCTTATATGAATGTCCGGAGACAAATATGCCACTATGTTTACTCCTACATCTCTCTCATTCTTTGTCTCTTGAAGTTCTCTCCCGCTATTGATATAAATATATATATATATATATATATATATATATATATATATATATATATATATATATATATATATATATATATATATATATATATATATATATATATATATATATATATATATATATATATGAAGAAATGATGAATAGTAAATTATATCAGTTTTATACACATCAGTCTAACTACAACTTATGTAAAGGTAAAGGTAAAGGTTGCCGGGTTTCAGTTCCGATATCTTTCTGAGATGCTCCTCAGAATGCCACCCGGGGCAAGTTCCAACCTCCCACTGTGGTGCCCAGCCACATCAGTAACCTCCCAGTAAACAGCTTAAACTCTCGGCTTTGGATGGGAACTGATCTGTTGACCTCATGAATGTGAAGCCAGCGTGTTGTGCCTAAATTATCTCTCATATAAATATCAGATACAAATTGGTGTCCATACCAATCTGCATATACTGTTCGCATAGCACAACAATATTTATCATTTAGAGTGTTAGTCAATTTTAAGATTAGCAAAAAAGGAGAAATAAGGTACTACTTTGTTATACATTAACCTCATATAATGGATAGGTTAGAATAATCTCCAGCTGTGTTCACTGGATATAACCTACAAATATTGAAAAAGTACCAACAAATATTAGGTGTGGATAATACATAATGATATATAATACGTACTTTCATGTGACTGATTGCCGCAGTGGTAGAGTGCTCGATTCGGGTAGTGACATACCTACATTCAAGCCAGCGGCTTTGGCTTAGGAGGGACATAGAGCGTTAGTTCCTCATCTTCAATCCATCCGTGTTCACCTCATAGTGGAGACTAATATTGGCAAATAAAGTGTAAGACAAGTGTATGTAACAAGGAAATGTTCAGAAATATTTATGTAACCTATGTGAGGCCAAAACTTGAATATGCAGCCCCCTTTTGGAATCCGCACTTGAAAAAGCACGTAGCTAAGCTTGAAAAAATTCAAAGACATGCCACGAAACTGGTACCAGAAATACGTAATCTCAGTAATGACGAGAGCTGAGGGAATTAAACTTACCATCACTCGAAGCTAGAAGATTGAGAAGAGATATGGTGACAGTCTTTAAATTCCTTCATGGTTATGATAGATTGGATAGGGATCGATATTTTGATATGGCTGGCACTAGAACTAGAGGTTATAGTTTGAAGCTTCGTAAGAAAACTTTTTTGCAGGATGTAAGGAAGCACACTTTCAATGTAAGAGTAGTTGATAATTGGAATTGGCTAAGCGAGGAGGTAGTTAATGCTATCTCAATCCATAGTTTTAAGGACAGGTATGATAAGTATCACTAAGTACAAAATGGAACCGATCAGGAGATGGGAAGATACGAGCTTTGGGCTCTTTCCCGTAAGCACAATTAGGTAATCAAACAGATAAAGTTATGGATATTGAAAAAAAATTGAGTATGAACCACCAGTTGGAAAGAATGACCACTGTGTGTTGTTGATGGTGTATATCATCGAAGATGTTCTGCCTGAGAGTAGAGGCACTGAGGACACGAGAATGGAACTATCCGAAAGGAGGTTACATCAAAATGAGTGAGTTTTTTGAAGTTATTGACTGAAGGACCTTATTTAACAACAAATCTGTACTAGAAATATACGACATATTTTGTGAGGAATATGCGAAGATAGTAGATTGCTGCATACCTGTCACCAAAATAGGAGTGATTCAATACCAGAGAGAAATGGTTCAATAATGAGTGTAAGAGAGCTAGGTAGTGGAAAGACAAATGCTGGAAAAGTTGTAGGGGGAGAAAAAACATAAATGCCTGGCATACTTATAAAAGAGCAAGAAATGATTACCTAAGTAAAAGAAGAGAGGCAGAGAGAGACTATGAAAGGGATATCACCAGGAAGGTTAAAGAAAATCCCAAACTTACCATTGCTTTATCAGAGGATAACTGAAGGTAAAAGAACAGGTTTTAAAGCTTAAGAGAGCGGATGGAAGCTTCACTGAGATGTATGAAGAGACCTGCTAAGAATTGAACAAGGAGTTTCAGTCAATATTTACAGTAGAAAATACCCCACCCCCATAGACTGCAGAGGTAAAAGCTCATTGGCCGGTATTAGATTACATCATCTTTTCAGCCACAGTGGTATGCAAATATGCAAAATGCTAATGGAGTTAGATGCCCATAAAGCTACAGATCTATCTATCTATCTACCTTGGCTGCCTCCCCCTTTAATTGGGGGGTAGCCGACATCAAGAAAGGAAAACAAATAGGGGGATTACTATGCTCTATGGGCAATGACGAGGGAGCTAGAGACCGTTCAGATGGCACTGCTGAAGTGCCACAGCCCATCCTCCCGGCTCTTTCACAACCTGTGTCGCTTCACAATTGCCAACTCCTCCTACTGCCCCTACCACAGGGCTACCTCTGTAAGATGCAGCCCCGTGGTAACAGCAGATGCCCATCAGAGCTGCGTCACAATCGCTCGCCACTCATTCCTATTCCTAGCACGCTCGCTTGCTTCCCTCACATCCATCCTCCTATCATTCAGGGCTCTCCTTACTCTATCCATCCATCCAAACCTAGGCCTCCCTCTAGCATTTCTCCCATCAACTCTCGCATTCATTACCTTTTTCAGCAGCCTTTCATCATCCATCCTTTCCACATGGCCAAACCATCTCAGAACATTCATATCTACTCTGGCTGCAATTTCTCTCCTCACACCCGTTCTTGCTCTCACCACTTCATGCCTAACCCTATCCAATTGAGATACACCAATCATACTCCTCAGGCATTTCATCTCAAACACATTTAGCTTCCGTCTCTCACTTACTTTCATACCCCATAACTCTGATCCATACATCACAGTTGGCACAACCACTTTCTCATACAAAACTTTCTTAACATTCATTTCCAACCCTCTATTCTTCATCACTCCTTTCAATGTATCCAACACTTTACATTCTTCATTCACTCTGTGACACACATCTGCTTCCACTCCACCATTTGCAGCTATAACCGAGCCTAAATACTTAAACTGATTAACCTCCTCAAGTGTCTCTCCATTCAACATAACATTCAATCCAACGCCATCCTTATTTCTTGTACACCTCATAACGTTACTCTTTCCCACATTCACTTGCAACTTCCTTCTCTCACACACCATTCCAAATTCTGACACTAACTGACACAGCTTTTCCTCTGAATCTGCCACCACCACAGTATCATCTGCAAACAGCAACTGATTCAGTTCCCACTCGTTATCATCCCCATCTACCATTCTCAAACCTCGACCACGCACTCGCTCATTCACCTCTCTTACAACTCCATCAATATACAAATTGAACAGCCATGGTGACATCACACATCCATGTCTCAGTCCCACACTCACTGGAAACCACTCGCTCACTTCATTCCCTACCCTAACACAAGCTCTACTGCCCTCATACAAACTCTTCACTGCATGCAACAATTTACCATTGATTTCATATAATCTCAAAACATTCCACATAGCCTCTCTGTCAACTCTATCATATGCTTTCTCCAGATCCAAAAATGCATAATACACATCCTTATCCTTTGCTAAATATTTCTCACATAACTGCCTAACTATAAAAATCTGATCTATACAACCTCTACCTCTCCTAAAACCACTCTGGACTTCCACGATCACATATTCTGTCTTATCCCTAATCCTATTAACCAGTATCCTACCATACACTTTTCCTACCACACTCAACAAACTTATACCCCTAAAATTACTGCATTCATACATATCTCCCTTACCTTTGTATAGGGGCACTATACAGGCAATCACCCATTCCACTGGCACCAATGACAACATAAAGCATATATTAAACACTCTCACTAACCATTCCAATGCAGTCACACCCCCTTCTTTCAACATCTCTGCTCTCACACCATCCATTCCAGGTGCTTTACCTGCTTTCATTCATACAATGCCCTTTTCACCTCCTCTCTTGTAATCTCTCTCTCATTTTCATCTCCCATTACTGGCCCTTGAACCCCTCCCACTGCCACTATAGCTGCCTCACTATCTTCCTCAACATTCAGCAAGCACTCAAAATATTCTGCCCATCTTTTCCTTGCATCGTTCCCTCTTAACATCTGTCCATTCACATCTTTCACTGTCTCTTCCATCCTCGATCCACCCTTCCTTACTCTCTTCACTTCTTTCCAAAACTTCTTTTTATTCTCCTCATATGACCTACTAAAATCCTGTCCCCACCTAACATTTGCCAACCTGTTCTCTTCCTATACCTTCCAATTGCTTTCCACATTTTTCTCCCTATATCTTTCATACTTCTCCCTACTTTTACACTGCAGCCATTACTCAAAAGTCCTCTTTTTCTCTTCCACCTTCATTTTCACCCCTTCATTCCACCACTCGCTGCCCCTCCTCATGCCACCTCCAACAAACCTCTTTCCACACACATCACTTGCATGTCCCACAAAGCATTCTTTCATCAACCCCCATTCCTCCCCTAACTCCCCAACTTCTCTTTCTTTCACCCTGTCATATGCCACTCTCAACCTGTCCTGATATTCCTGTCTCTTCTCTGGCTTTTTCAACTCTTCCACCTTCACTATTTCCCTTCTACATCGCCCCACACTATTTCCCCACTCTTTTGCTACTGCCACTTTTGCTTCAACCAAAAAATGATCAGACATCCCAGCAGCCACACCCCTGAATGCATGTACATCTTTCACTCTACCAACCATGCTCTTTGCTACCAACACATAATCCATCAATGCTCTTTCTTTCACTCTTCCATTTGCCACTCTCATCCATGTACACTTATTTATTAACTTCTTCTTAAATAAACTATTACCTATCACCAACTCTTGCTCCACACACATATCTAACAGTCTCTCGCCACTCTCATTCCCACCTGGTACCCCATACTTTCCTACAACACCTTCTATCTCTCCATCACCCACTCTGGCATTCAAGTCACCCAACACAACTACATAGTTCCTTCTACTCAGACCATCCACACATCTAGTTAACTCATTCCAGAATTCATCCCGCTCTTCCTCACTTCTCTCACATCCTGGCCCATACGCACTAACAACAGCCCAACATTCCCTTCCTATTCTAGCCCCCACCCACATCAGCCTAGATGACACTTCTTTCCATTCCACTACCTGATTTACCATCCAATCACTCAGCAATAATGCCACACCTTCTCTCGCTCTCCCCCTTTCAACCCCAGACACCCTACCCGTCACACCACCAAATGCCACGTCTCCTTTTCCTTTCATCTTCGTCTCACACAATGCCAATACATCCATCCTCCTCCTACCAAACATATATCCAATCTCACATCTTTTGCTCTCTATCGTACTACAACCATGCACATTTAGACACCCCAAAACTAGAGTTTGGGGAGAGGTTATTCTCCCCTCTACTCCCCTTCTTCTTTGACGTCTCGCAGGAGGTTGATACAAGGGGGGGGGATTCCTACTCCCCCCGCCCCGTCCACTTTTAGTTGCCTTTTATGACACGCAGGGAATACGGTGAGGCTATTCTTTGATGTTGTACTTGGTAAATGCGCTAATTCAATATCAGCGGCACTAAGCATCATGTTTAAAAATTCGCTGGAGTCAGCAGAGATTCCAAGATGTTGGAAACAAGAGAACGAAATACCAGCATAGTTTGCAAAGTTATGGAGAAACTACTAAGGAAACATATCTCTCTTCACTTGGAATCCTTTAACTTTTTGTCATTGAGACATCATGGCTTTAGAGAGGGGAGATCAACAGTAACAAATTTATAAAAATTTTATGATGAGGTAAGCCGAATCTTACAGGAAAGAGAGGGCTGGGCAGATTGCATATTCCTAGACTTCCAGAAAGCATTTGACACTGTCCCACACGGAAGACTTATTAAGAAGCTGCAAGCAATGGCAAGAAGAGGTGGAAATGTCTTGGCATGGATAAAAACATACTTAGAAGGAAGGGAACAGAGGGTTAGAGTCAGGCACTCAGTGTCTGAATGGAGAAGAGTTAGTAGTGGAGTTCCATAGCGTTCAGTTTTAGGGCCACTTTTGTTCCTTGCGTTTGTAAATAACCTACCAGAGTCTGTAAATTCATTCATGAATATGTTTGCAGATGATGCAAAGATTGTGAAAAAAGTAAGAAACGAGAACAATGGTAGAGAACTTCAGGAAGATCTAAATATTCTGAATGAGTGGTCAGAAAAGTGGCTAATGAAATTCAATACTTCAAAATGTAAGGTAAAGAGAATGGGTACAAGTGCAAGAAGGCTAAAACTTGGATACTAGGTGGCAGGAGTAGAACTTCAAGAGATAGAGAATGAGAGAGATCTAGGAGTAAACATACTGGCATATTTGTCTTCAGAAATGCATAGAAATGGCATAGTGAGGGCAGCATATGCTTTCTTAGAAAATGTAAGGGTAGCCTTCAGGCACATGGACAAGGATATGTTCAGAAATATTTATGTAACCTATGTGAGGCCAAAACTTGAATATGTGGCCCCCTTTTGGATTCCACACTTGAAAAAGCACGAAGTTAAGCTGGAAAAAGTTCACAGACATGCCACGAAACGGGTGCCAGAAATACACAATCTCAGTTATGATGAGAGGCTGAGGGAATTAAACTTACCATCACTCGAATCTAGAAGATTGAGAAGAGATATGGTGACGGTATTAAAATTCCTTCATGGTTATGACAGAGTAAATAGGGATCGATATTTTGATATGGCTGGCACTAGAACTAGAAGTCATAGTTTGAAGCTTCGTAAGAAAACTTCTTTGCAGGATGTAAGGAAGTACTCTTTCAGTGTAAGAGGAGTTGATAATTGGAATTGGCTAAGCGAGGAGGTAGTTAATGCTAACTCAATCCATAGTTTTAAGGACAGGTATGATAAGTATCACTAAGCACAAAATGGAACCGACCAGGAGACGGGAAGTTACGAGCTTGGGCTCCTTCCCATAAACACAATTAGGTCATTACACGATCTCCCTCTATAACGGAATACATAAGATAATCACTTCATATAATATTTTTGTGCGTGCGATGAGATGTAATGGAAAATGATCTTGGTGCATTTCGATTGGCTTAAAAGAGTTCGCTTTTATTTACACATGGTGTAATCGAGAGGTCGATATTTGGCGGGGTTTAAATCCCAACAAGAAGCAGCTGGTTGATGAAGAAACTCTCATAGTGTTTCACTGTGTTTGGTCGTGTTTTTGCGTTTCTTGTATTGTTTTTCATATTACAATCAGCATGCCAAAGAGATCTTATCCGTTTCTTGGTGATGATTCATTTTCTCCGCAGTTGAAGAAGCACGTAGACGAAAAACGGGTTAATAATGGTGTCCTTTGCCAAGATAAGATGAAGGCTGTTTATGGTAAGTTTTATTGGGAAATAGTACTTACATCGGCTTGGTATTATTCTATTGTAGGAAAACGGCCCATTTTGGTTGTGCTTTGATATATAATCGCTACGCATCATATCAGTAAAGGCGGTAAATGTTTATTTTCACACCCCCAACGAGCTAAATGAACACAAAATTCCTTAACCTGGAGTGAACAAAAGTAACGAAGCCTCACCTATTATTAAATTAATGGTAAGGTTTTACTGTTGAACTCGACCCCTTTTGAGGTAAAAATTATAATATTCAATTTTTTATATTTGTGTTTTGAATGAAACACCTTCATAGCCGTCGGAACACCTACAGTTTAGCGGGCCATACCAATGTTCAATAGATGGCGATAGGCTCTGACTAGAGAACTGGCTGATGAACACAATAAAAATGGTGACAATAGGCATACGAAACACTTCTTTACTATCCTAACTAAAAATACTTACCTAACCTCTTAGCCAGGGGGGCTTCACCCCCCTGGGACCCCCATCTTACTATCCTAATTAAAAATACTTACCTAACCTTCAGTCGAAGTATTTACCTGAGTGGAGGGATGAGGTCGTTGAGCGGCATGGCCCGTGAAACTATAAACTACCCTGCTAACCAAATCTGACCTACTCTAACATAAGAAAATAATCGACGGCGGATTGTTTTTAGGCGACATTCATTGAAAAACATCGGGAAAATGTCGCAAAATACTATTATTTAGATTATGTTAGCATACATTTCCCGACGGTTTTTAAGGTCTTATGCATTTAGAACATATCAAAAGCCATAGGAAAAATATAATTTTCACCACCAATATGAGACGACTCCAATTGTAAAAATTTACCATATAAATCAACTGAGATTTATATTCTAACTGGGGTGCGTGAATGTAAACATGTACAGAAATGTTCATTTACTAAATTACCTTACTGGTAATTAAATGTCACCTAATGTGAAAAAACCCTTAGGAAAAAAAAATCTTGAAATGTATTAACTTTCTCACTGTAAGTTGATAAAGCCTAAAAAAAAAAATAAAAAACAGCTAACTTTCGCAGCCTCAGTGAGGAAAAATTCTCTTAAGTTTTTATATTTGGTTTGGTTAAGGTACTTCACCCCACTTACAAAACGAATTCTTAATTTAAATTGTTGTATTTAATAGTTTTTGAAAATTTCGATATTAAATAAACTAAATTAGCTTAATGTGGAAAATGAACCTGTTTTAGCATTTCATACAACGCAAAAAAGGGTATATGTTCTCTTTAATTATTTACTTTTACACTTCCATTGAAAAATAATAAATTAATCACTAATATATATATATATATATATATATATATATATATATATATATATATATATATATATATATATATTATATATATATATATATATATATATATATATATATATATATATATATATATATATATATATATATATATATATATACACACAGAGGTGACCCCAACCCACGAACAAAATTTCAAACAAATTTTGACCCCAGCCCTCGAACACACGTTTCGGCCAGGCGACCACGTGTCCCACTTGCCCGCTCTCAGTTCTGCATTGGTGCTCGTGCTGTGTAGTTCGTTCATGATCTGTTCGTAGTTCTTGCTTTATTTTCCATCGTTCTGCCTTTCAGATAGCCCTTATTATGGCTCCTAAGATAGTTAAAAGTGTTAGTGATAGTGAGAAAACTCTAGAAATACAGAATGTATCGGAAGAGTTCCCTATCGTTTTTATGGAAAGGGACACTCCATCCAAAAATTAGTCCCCCTTCACCTCCTCTACCACCATCCACGTATGTCAGCAACAATCATCCACAAAGGTAAATACAGTACTGTTTCTTACCTACAATATTTTTTTTTTACCTACAATATGTACTCTTATCTATTGTATTTGTTATTAGTGGGAGAATGAAACAACTTTTTCTAAGCATTGGAATTTGCTATTTTATACTGGGTATCAACTAGTGTATACTGTATACCTGAATATGTATATGTTTTACTATAGCAGAGTAGAATTCCTTTCTATTATTAATGTAAATTTCCTTTCACAGAAGATATACATATATCCTGTATTATATTTCACGTTTTTAGTGACTAGAAAATCATAAAATGAATATTTATTGTGACCAACCAGGAATAGATTAATTGAATTTACATGCTTTTCAGTGGGAAAAATAAATCCAACCCACGAACATTCCAACCCAAGAACAGGTTTTAGGAACCGATTAAGTTTGTGTGTTGGTGTCACCTATATATATATATATATATATATATATATATATATATATATATATATATATATATATATATATATATATATATATATATATATATACATACAGTGATCCTCCGCTGGATTGCGTTTCTTGGTTCGCGTTTTCACTGTACCACGGTTTTTTTTTTTGGCAAATTATTTTATTTTTTGGGTATACGCAAAAATATTGAAAAAATAAACATTTTCAGTATTTTCATTTTTTTTATTGAAAAAAACAAATTTCATTATTTAATTGATAAAAAATGTAAAGGGTGTTTTTTTAACAGTGCAGGGAGGGTTTATACAGTACGTAAACGTAAAAATAATTGTAAAATACCTATGTACATGAGTATATCATTTAATTATCACTTCATTCACCGTAATTTTATCTATCACTTTCATATAAATTTACGTTGCATGCTGTTATTTATAAATTAAAGGGTGTTTTTTTAACAGTGCAGGGAGGGTTTATACAGTACGTAAACGTAAAAATAATTGTAAAATACCTATGTACATGAGTATGTCACGTCATCATCACCTCATTCACGGTAAGTTTTCCCATCACTTTCATATAAATTTACATTGCATGCTGTTATTTATAAAGTAAAGGGTGTTTTTTTAACAGTGCAGGGAGGGTTTATACAGTACGTAATCGTAAAAATAATTGTAAAATACCTATATACATGAGTATGTCACGTCATCATCACCTCATTCACGGTAAGTTTTCCTATCACTTTCATATTAATTTACGTTGCATGCTGTTATTTATAAAGTAAAGGGTGTTTTTTTAACAGTGCAGGGAGGGTTTATACAGTACGTAAACATAAAAATAATTGTAAAATACCTATGTATATGAGTATGTCATGTCATCATCACCTCGTTCACGGTAAGTTTTCCTATCACTTTCATAAAAATTTACGTTGCTTGCTGTTATTTATAAAGTAAAGGGTGTTTTTTTTAACAGTGCAGGGAGGGTTTATAGTTATACAGTGCGTAAACGTAAAAATAATTGTAAAATACCTATGTACATGAGTATATCACGTCATCATCACCTCATTCACGGTAAGTTTTCCTATCACTTTAATATAAATTTACGTTGCATGCTGTTATTTATAAAGTAAAGGGTGTTTTTTTAACAGTGCAGGGAGGGTTTATACAGTACGTAAACGTAAAAATAATTGCAAAATACCTATGTATATGAGTATGTCACGTCATCATCACCTCATTCACGGTATGTTTTCCTATCACTTTCATAAAAATTTACGTTGCTTGCTGTTATTTATAAAGTAAAGGGTGTTTTTTTAACAGTGCAGGGAGGGTTTATACAGTACGTAAACGTAAAAGTAACTGTAAAATACCTATGTACATGAGCATGTCATGTCATCATCACCTCATTCTCGGTAATTTTATCTATCACTTTCATATAAATTTACGTTGCATGCTGTTATTTATGAAGTAAAGGGTGGTTTGTTAACAGTACAGGGAGGGATTATACAGTGTAAACGTAAAAATAAATTAAAATATCTATGTACATATAGGCTGATCCTACTTCACGATTTTCCTGTCTCGTGCCGGGTCCCGGAACCGAACCATCGCGATAATCGAAGGAACACTATATATATATATATATAAGTACAAACTGTTAGCATACAGCACTAAATAGTAAGGAAGCCCATCAGTGAAACAAAATTTATAAAACAATGCTATATTTCGGATCCTAACTGGATCCCTTCTCTCAAGGAGTTGTGCTTGAGAAGGGATCCAGTTAGGATCTGAAATATAGCATTGTTTTATAAGTTTTGTTTCACTGATGGGTCTCCTTACTATATATATATATATATATATATATATATATATATATATATATATATATATATATATAGAAAGCAATAATTTCCTTAACCTAATATTACAATAATATCACATTATCTGTTTCCTAAGTGGGGGTGTGAAAGTAAACATTTACAAAAAAGAATTACCTTATCTTTGAACAAACAAACTTACTTAGATATTCCTTGAACGCAAATTGTAAGAAATTTTTTTCGGTACTTTATCTACTCGGGGGTGTGAAAGGAAACTTTCATTCGAAAATTTCATGATTTCTTTTCTCAGGATGTCAAACTAAACTTCTACCCTAGCTTACATATCCTGAAAGTAAGCATTTATGCTATTGGAATAGTATGATGTTTCATTGCACATCAATAACATAGTTAAGATTTTTAATTTGGTTTCTTTGCAGAAACAAGCAAATTGGCCAACTAATTCAACCTTGTAAGCTGAAATTTAGTTACAAATAAAATCTACTAACTTTTGCCAACCTTGCCACATGCTCATTAAAAAACAGAGAGGTCCAGTTTAGGTAGCTGTGGATTGTTGGTTTTGATGTTTATAAAAAGTTAAGGTTGATTTTATATTAATTTTTTTTTTAATTAATTTTTTTTTTGAGTGATGCCAGAACAGGCAAAAACTGCCCTCATCAATAAAGGCCTGGATACAAGAAAACACCAAGACGAAGCAAAAGAAAAAGGTTAAGGAAAAGGCAGAGATGAGGTAATGTTACACAAAGGAAAATGACAGACAGAAAAAACTGTCAAAGTATGGAGGATTGGGCCCTGAGATGATGATAGATCTGCTTTTTGAAGGATGATAGGTCATAAGAATTAGGAAAGACAGAAGGAGGAAGAGAGTTCCAGAGTCTGGAGGTAGATGGGAAGAAGCAGTCACTGCACCTACCAATCCGCGAGCTACAAATCTCTACACAGTACCCGTGAGATGAGGCTGCTTGGCGAGTGTTACGCGACCTTGGCAGTGGGGGAGGGATGCAACTCGCCAACTCATGAGAGCAGTGATGGAAGTAGTAGCGATAGGAAAGAGAAAGGGAAGATACCTTACGGCGAAGAGAGAGAGAATCCAGATTAGAAGTAAGAGAAGGATCATTAATGAGTCTGACTGCCTTAGATTTCATCCCTATCAAGGAGAAAAGTATAAGAAGCACCACCCCAGATGTGTGAGCAGTATTCTAAGCAGGGACAGATAAGACCTTTATAGATTTTAAGTAACTGTAAAGAGGAAAAGTAATGACAAAACGAAACAGAACCCCCACTTTTTTTTTATGAAGATTTAGAAATTTGGATTATGTGATTCCCCCCAAGACAAGTTAGAGGCTATATGGATTCCTAATATGTTGATAGAATTAAGAGGGTAAACTTCATTAGTTTCAAAGACTATAGGGTTATCAGGAGGAGAAGAAGATAAAGATATAGCCAGAAACTGTGTCTTGGAGGCATTGACTTTAACTAAAACTTGAGTGCCCCACTCAGATACCCTCTGCAAATCGGAGTTGAGATTAGAAAGAGTGATATGAGACTGATTACGAGTAGCAGATGAAGGTTGTGATGAAAAGGCAGAGGAAAAGTGAAGGGTAGAATCATCAGCAAGTGCATGAAGAAGTGAGGAAGATGGGGATTGTAGAAGATCATTGATGAAGAGAAGGAACAGAGCCCTGTGGAACACCACTGGTAACAGAGAAAAGGCTAGATGTCGCTGGAAATCAGAGAACAGAAAGAAGGGGTAACGAAATAGGCAGGGAGTGTGGCCAACAGAGCCTTTTGCCAGACTCTGTCAAAAGCCTTAGAGATATCAAGGGCGACAACAAAGGATTCCCCATAGTTCCTCAGAGAAGATGACCATACATGAGTAAGATAGGACAGGAGATCACCAGTAGATCTTGTATTGCAGAAGCTGTACTGGTGATCAGATAAGTGAGTTAGATTCAAGGTGTTTCAAGAAGTGAGCACTGAGCATAGTTTCAAAAACTTTAGCAATAGAGGAGGTTAGGGCAATAGGTCGGTAGTTTGATGGAATAGAGCGGTCACCTTCTTAGGAACAGGTTGAACTAGAGCATGCTTCCAAGATGAAGGATAAATACTGGTTGACAAAATGGGGCGAAAAAGATGGCAAAAACACAGGAGCCAGTTCATCTGTAAACTCCCTATGGAACCTTGCAGGGATACCATCGGGACCAGATGCCTTGTTTGTCTTTAGCGAGCGAAGAACCTTATGAACTTTGTGTAAGAAAGAATAAGGGAGGGCATAGGGTTAGAGAGGCGTCAAAATTGAGGGACAGGTGCGCTGGAATTGTTTTTAGAAGAGTTGGCAGAAAAATGAGAGCCAAAGAGAGTGGCTTTGTCAGTGGGAGATCAAGCCATAAAACCATCAGAACGAATGAGAGAGGGAAAGCTGGAAATTAGGTCTTTCACTAAGAACAGTTGGATCCTTCTAACCTAATCTGAGATGTGTATGCCTATTTCATGCACTTTTGATTTGACTAACCGGGCCAACCTAGCTTATTATATCCGGCCAATTTAGATTGGATTAGCCCCAGTGGAAGGGAGAAATGGAAGCATTGGTGGCCTATATAATTTGAGAAATTTGGCAATTTTTCACAGCAGAAAGGTATGTCACATCAAATGTGGCAAATAGAATTGCCCCATGTTTTTTCAAATATACAGTATGTTTTTCTGCATATAGATAGTACCCTTGATCAAGCATCAAGTATTATTTCCTTAGCCAAATTCTGTGTCCATAAGACTTGCACTCTTATTAACCAAGTGGGCTTTCACATGATTGTAAGATATTTTTGTTTAACACCAGTACCATATGCATAACCGGTATGTGCATTTGGGTTAAAATGTATTCCTGTTGCTAACTTTCTGGTTATTTTTAATCTGCCATAATAAAAAATACTGGTGGGAAGTCTTATTAAATACTTGGAGTCCCCATTTTGTTTCATTCTGAGATCATTCGTTCCACTGTTATGTCAGAGGCCAATAACTAATTAATAAATTACTGTATTAATAAGTCATTTTTTCAACCTAGCTGGCTTCTGCGGTGAATTCAAACTTCCTGCGTTGAACTGTTCATGAGCGTGGCAGATGAATACACATGTAGTTGCGCTGTTCTATTCATATATATCAAGTTAATGGCTTTATTTATTTATTTGTTTGTTTATGTATTTAGCTATTTGAATGAATTAGATTGAATTCATTAACAAAATTATCAGGTAATAGCTGTATATACGATCTTCATGTGAAAAAGTTTGTTGAGGTAGGCAAAAGAATATCACGCGGCATTGTTGTATGCACATATACTATCAATTTAATGGTTTTATTTATTTATTTGTTAATGTATTTGGTTATTTGAAGGAATTAGCTTTAATCAATTTATAAAACTGCCAAATATATTTCCGTAAATACGATCTGTATGTAAAAAAGTTTGTTGACTTTGGCAAAAGAAGTCACATGGCAATGTTGTATGTGTATATATCAATTTCATGTTTTTATTTATTTATTTATGTGTTTGATTATTTGAAGGAATTAGATTTAATTTACTGTATTTAAAAAATTACCATATAAATAGCCATAAATACGATCTTTATGCGATAAATTTTGATGAGTTTGGCAAAAGAATAGTCACACGGCATTGTTGTATATGTATATACTGTATCAAGTTAATGGTTTTATTTATTTATTTGTTTAGGTGTTTGGTTATTTGAAGGAATTAGACTTAATCTATTTACAAAATTACCAAATACAAGCCGTACATATGATCTTTATGCAAAAACGTTTATTGAGGTTGGTAAAAGAATAGTCACACAACATTGTTGTTTACGTATATATCAAGTTAATGATTTTATTTAATTATTTATTTATTTATGTATCTGGTTAGTTGTAGGAATTGGATATAATTTATTACCAAAAGTACCAAATATAAATTTTGGAGAGAGAAAAACCAAAAGGACAGCGCAGTAAGAACACATTTTGAAGAGAAGCGCCATTGTAAAGGTACTGTTTTTCAACCTCTCGTCCACCATATTGTTTATCGTGCTCATTCGCTGTGATTACATACTTTCAACATGATTAGTAACAAGATGTTATTAGTGCTTTGGCTGGATGACTAGCATCAACAGTGCATCCCAGTGAGCCTCCTGTAGATTCAGGAGAGAGCAAATAGATTGTTTAATGTTGTGAAAATAGGAAAGGGGGAAAGAAGAAGCGTCACCCACTTGTTCTTGTCCTCATTTGCTGGTGTTAAGCCATTTAACACTAAGTTGGATATGGGGGCTGAAGTTATCCAGATGCAAGCCAACCACAGTAGTAAAGGTAAGCAATACTGTATAGTGTACTTTTACTTTTTTGTGCATTATATTAAAAACTTAGATTATATTTTCTATGTTTTAGAGTAACTGTTTTTAGCATGAGGTGGGGGACCAAGGTTTGAATTTAGGTGTTTTCTAACTTACGTCGAAATCCAGTAAGTCAGCTGTCAGGAGCGGAACCCTTACTTAAAATGGGGAACCCTGTATATGAAAAATATAATTCCTTGGAGAAATGCATGTTTTTAATGCTCCACGTTGCATAGACTAAAAAATCTGTGAAAGCTGTTGAATTAATGCCAACTGGTTCATTTACATCTGAAATGCATGCAAAGCAATGCCCAGACTATTAGTTAATTCATAATTAACATTTGACTGAACATTAAAATCAGTTTGTCTCCAGTAATTTATGACAAATGATTACTTGAAATTTATGTAGCCAATTCTTCCTTTCAGTTCAGAAAGAATATCTGGGATGTTTTTTTCTGTTCTTTAATATTTCAGAAGAAAGAGCCCATGTAATATCTGCATTTTTTATTTTTTTTTATTTTTTAAGGCAATGGTCTACTACTGTATGTTCTCTATTTCAGAAGAAAAGAGAATGACTAGTGTTTGAGAATATTGTTTGTCTAGTTCAGAAGGAGAGGTCACTCTGTCCTTTTATTATATAATGAGGAAGAGAACATCTAATATCTGTAAATCTTATATTCCAGAAGGAAAAGAGCATTATTAATTTGTGCTTTTAATTCTCCTTTCTTATTCAGTAAGGAACACAACATTTATCAATAGTTTTTTGATGCTGGAAAGTTTCTTGTCATTGTCATACTTTAAATGTCAGTAAGTAACAAAATTATATGTTCTTGTACTTCCAGATAGAACGCTGAGTCTTCTTTATAATGGAGCAAGAAATTACATGAATAATAATACTAATGAAGCTATGGATGCATCTCCCTCCACTCAAAAAGTTTCAAAGAATAATCTTCATCAGATGGTCCTAACGACTCATGGAACGTTAACTAAGCCATTACATATTACTAAGGTACAGTATTATAATTAGATTTTTTATTATTATAATTACTATCTTTCTGTTAAAAGAAAAACCGAAAAGGGCAAGGCCTTATCCTTTCATATCTTACGACTAAATAATTGGCAGAGGAGGTGAGGATGGGCAGGATATGTGGAAGTACTGCTTCCTCAGTTCTTTGCTACAGATTGGTCTTGGCTGTATACTTTCACTTGTATGGAACTTGTAAATATGTACATCCACAAACACTGTGAAATTATACTGTTGTCATCTGTTGGTCTCAATATTTTATGCTGTACTAAGATGAATGTTTTTTTAAAGGTTCCGGTTTTACGTCACGGACTCCCTTATCAACCAAGGGCTAGGACGGTTGCCTTCTTGCGAAGGACTTGTTTTGGCAGATGTAATCCTTACGCTGAGTGCATGCCTTTGCTAACCTCAGACCGTGGCGGGGCGCGAACCCTCGACCTGACGCCTCAGAGTCGGAGACGCTACCGACTGAGCCACGGCGACTACAATATTTTTTTTTTTTTACTTTTGAAAATATTTCTCTTCAAGTACAGGTAGTCATCCGTTAATGACTGTTCGACTTAATGACTACAACCGAAACCGTAAATATGTACTGCATGTATCTACTCTCAGCAGCAGTCACAGTACAGTACATTAAGTTCCATTTCTGTCTTAGTTGTTTAAAAGTTAAAACTATTAATAAAAATAAAAATAATAGACATAATATATTAATAATACAGTAATGTTTTAACCTTATCAGCTAAGACACATAAGGATATAAATGTACAGTATCTGCCAGTAACATTCTTTTAGAGTAACTGCTGGTAACAGTAGAATGAGCATGAGATTAAAGGAAGTCATGACCAGATGTATAATACATATTCTTAGTTGTGGTTGTAAAATTGAACAGTCACAAGTTGTTTGTCATGAATCGATGACTACCTGTATATAATGGACCGACTTACGACCAGTCATTTGGTGTTAATCAAGGTCGTAATTCAGTGCCTACCTGTAATGAATCTAAATTTGAAATACACAATTCAGATTTCCACTAGAATTTAGCATTAAATAGCATATTATTTAACAGGGAATGTCTAGTCAACTCCAGTCTACGACTGTCTGTGATACATGCAAAAATATTACCTCTCTTAAGCATCTTACTTGTGCTTACTGTGAATGCAAACTCTGTTATAATTGCATTAGAACCTGTCACTTTTGTAAAGGCGATTTCTGCAGAAAGTGTTCGTTAACAATGTAAGTTTTTATTGTTTTTGTTCTTTTGATAAATTCTAAATGATACCATCTTATCGTATGTTTAGTTTCTCCTCCCAAGTGAGCAGGATAGCCATAACCAAGTAATATTTTCCCATTATCCTTCTTAATTTCAATCATTCAGTACTGAACACGATCAAGCCATTGTCTGAAAATATTTCCATTGTCGTCGCTTTTTCCGATTTTAAAGGTTTACTCATTTCTCACTCAATCCAGTCCTGCCACTCATGTTATAGTTCTCATATACAGTACCTCATTTCCATTACAGTAAATCTATTCCTTTCGTCCTCAATTAGATTCAGAGTCTCTGCTCTATACTGTACAAGTCTATAAGCATAGTTGCTTCCTCTTACAAAGCTTTCTTTTGATTCATTGCTTAAAACTTATAGCTCCTTACAAATTTCATCCTACCTAGACATTTACTCACTCCCATCTTTCTCTAAGCATGCATTCCCCTTTCACCGCTTCGTGTGACCACAGATACTTAACTCTCCAGTTCCTTGAGCATATCTCCATGTACTTTCACATTCAACCTACCATTGTCACCATTCCTCGTCCATTTGATAACTACCGTCATCCACATTCCCTTTTGAATTCTTTCTCTCACAACCTATTAAACTTAGGCTTTTAATCTTGGTAATAGGGTAGGACAAGGCTGATAGTTTCTCTTTTCGTGATATTTCTGTACTACAAAGCAACCAATGGAAGTGCTGACGATGGGCATGGTATGATAAATCACTGATATGTCTGTTATCACTTAGAGTTGTGGCCATCTGCTAACTTAAACAGGCTATAGTATCTTGTTTGATGAAAAAATTTTAATATTACCCTCACAATGTCTGCGTAATAAGGTTCTGGCAAAACCGTCCATCAATGAACTTTCTGCAAAACAACTAATACAAAAGAGGTGTGGAAAAAATATTGTGAACTTTCAATGCCTCTATTCTTCTTATGGTTGTGGCCACTTTGGTAGCCATGCAGCAGATAGCATCGTGTGTTAAAATACTTACATTACTGTTATACCATGGCATAAGAGGTATAAAACTATATCCTTATATGTCCTCTCCTACTAAGTCGTGATCCAGCAAAACTGCAGTAAGTGCTTTCTGTTTGTGGTCAGAGTAACTGCTTGTGCAAGCAACATTCAGTACATATTAATGCATCATGATTGTTCTGATCATGTTTGTGTTCATGATTATATTATTAGCTTACTCTTTTTATTGGTAGAGCATTAAGTATTTTAAATATTAGGGTAACAATAATACTATTTTAGTAGATCCAATAACCACTGGTAGCCTTGATACTGTAAACACCAGTGAAATTACATATTAGTACCACTGGTACTGATGTATCATTATATATTTGTATATTAGCATGTTTTCTGTATAAAAGAAAGAGCCATGATTTTTTTGCCTAGTCACATATTAAAATAGTGAACTTGGTGTATCTACATATTCATCAACACCAACGGACATGGCTTCTCATTCATTACATCTTAGTTCCGTAAATGCACTCTCTTTCAAACTCGCATTGTTTTGCGTTTTATGTCATCACTGGTAAAATTCACTTTTTCTAGTTCATTGGTTTCTTCAAGAATATGTTAAATATCCTTGGAATTTTTTCTCCCAATTGCCTGAAGGAAGTTTAGTAAGAAACAAGCTAATGGTTTGAAAATAACTATTGCTTTTTCTTCTCTACAGATATCTACAAGAAGAGCATGTTGTATGTCTAAGCTGCTGTTAAGTATGTTTGAGTTTTATTGTAGGGCCGAATCTCTGTAAGAGATATTTAATAACTTATTGCACTGGTGAAAATTAAAGGGGATTGTTTTTGCTGATGATACTCAGTGTTTGGTACTTGAGCAGTACAAAACTTAGACATATTTAATTATTTTATGTGGAATATATCTTTGAATTGATAAATTTTTGTAAGATGATTTCTTGAAGAGTTTCGGAAAAGTTTGTAGTTTTAGAAATTTTCCTCATTTAGAAGAGATTAAATAAAGCGTCAGTAATTTAACATGACCTTTCATTATTCCCAAGGATCATGATTAAGGGGTTTTCCCTTAAAGACAACTGCTTTGTAACATGGAATAACTTCAGTGGCAAATTTTACTTGCAAGAAAATATTTTCACATTACATTTAGACATGCTAAGTTTCATTTATAATAAATAATTTGGGTAGTAGGTTGTTGCTGTTGACGTTCCCTAATCTGTCTGGCTGAACAGCCTAGAGTACCTAAGGAAGGACACTGCTGATTCCAGGCTTACCCACAGAGCTCTCAGGGAGTATACAGTATGTTGTGTTTTCGGTATATGTGGTTGTATATGGCGCAGTCTTCCATTATCTATTTAACTGTATGTGGTGATGTGTTACATCCCAGACAGGCATCACTGACGGAGTTGTCCAGCCTCGTTTAATAGCTCAGGAGGTCTGGAGAGTGCCAATATTGCAGCCGGGATAGGCTATATGAACTCTGTCTTCATGGGAAAGGAAGGATTCGGAAGGATGGATTACAGGAGGTTGTGCATGTTGCTGAGTTACTGGATGGACTGACGAGTTAACTTGGTATGGATATGTTTGGGGAGGTCAGGGGGGGATGATAGTATTTGTATAATATAATGTGCTAGCATTTATATGTTCCTTGGTGTGTGGGTGTTCTGCCATGTAGTGTAGTGGGTGGAGTTGGTTTGTGGAGGTTGCAGAAAGTATCTGCGCCTCTAATGTCTAGAGGGTGTTTGATCTTACAGACTTTGGTTTCTTGGTGTAAGTGGTCTGTAGATGTAGCTATGCAGCCTGCGATTATTTTAGGTCTCCATTTGGTATAATCTATAAGGTGTTGGGGTGTGTTTTAAGGAGGTTAGGAGCCTAAGCAGGGCTTGCTTATTCCATCATTGAGCATACACAGTATATTGTTTGTATACTGTTGTGGTTTCTTTGTTGTATCCAAATGTTGTGTGGGTAAGTGATCTGAACCCATTAAGTCTTGGGTCAGCTTCTGATGGTATGTTTTCTATATAACATATGTTATGGTGGGTTGTGGAATGTGATGGAGTTTGGATATCCAGTGTAACTGTAGATTTAGCTGGGGATATCTTAAGTCTGCTTTTGGCGAGCCATTCATGTAGTGTAGAGGCAGGGCCGGAAGAGGTCTTGCGTTGGAAGCTATCTGTATTTAGGGTGACAGTAGAGTGGGTAGATTGTGCAAGTATAGCTTTAAAAGAGTGGGTGTGATAAGAGGATTCTCTGAGGGACTCCGTTTGTAAAGTATCTGATATTTGATAACACTGGCAAATGATACTTGTGTACCCCTACCTGCTAAGTAGTTGGCTATCCATCTTTTTGTTTTATTGTGCATGTTTGTGTTTAAAATATTCCCTGTTAGCTTATTGAGGGGAATGGCATTAAAGGCTTTACTTCTATCAAATGTGACAAGAAGTGTCCTATGGTGTGGCAAAGCTGAGTTGAAACCATCAAATAATCGTCCTGTCAAGTTTGTAAGAAGGGTGTTTGTGGAGTGTAATTCTCTAATGCCATGTTGTGATGGGGCTAAGCTGGTTTGTGAGGTGTAGTCTGATGTAGTATTATTCGTTTGGTGACATAGGAGGAAGTAGAAAATAGTGTAATGGGAGGATGAGCAGAGGGTAACACAGAGTATTTGGTTTGGGGAGTATGATGATGACACCATGCTTCCAGATGTTTGGTACAGCACTGTGTTGTGTGAGGAGCCGTAGTTTGAAATGTTAGTGAGAGCTTGTATGCCTTGTGGTTCCAGGTGTCTAAGGTGTATATTGTTTATATTGTCAGGGTCATAGGCAGATGAGTGCCTGAGATTGTTGATGATGTACTTTATCTAGTGCTTAGTGAAAGTTTCTTTATTTATGGGTCCGTAGGGAACTCTCTTATGTCTGATAACACGTTGGTCGTCACTTTCAAGATGGATGACAGACACGAGGAAAATGTTTGTTGATAATATCTGCCTGTTGTTTGTTATAGGGTATAGAACCTGTTGTTGTGATGGCAGCATGCAATTAAGTTGTGTTCCTGTTGTATAATGTGATGCTGTTTAGGGATTTGTAGTTTTTGTTTTGTGATTGTTTGTAGGTAATTATTCAATTTTTTATTTTTGTTCTAAAATTTCATTGTAAATGTGTGTTAATTACTTGTATTTGTTGTGTAGTGATCTGTGAATGGGGTGGAGGAGAGTGTTTTAGTGTATCTCTTTGTTTGATGAGGTCATGGATTTCTGGTGTGAAGGTTGGGTTGAGTCTTTTCCTGCTACTTCATGAGATGTGTTTTTTATATGCATTTTGAATAATTGTGTTGGATTGTACAGCATAATATTATAATGAACACACTTGTGTATTAAAGTACGTGAGCTGAGTTTTGTGAGATATAGGAGCTACAAAATTCACAAATTTCACACGCACTTATCCAAATCACAAAATAAACTGTCATTATACAGACTTGGTTGCAGCCTGCATTGTCATGTAAAATATTTAAACAGTGATAAGTGTATTTTTAAGAATTCGTAATTTACAACTCTTCACAATTTTAAACAAATAAATGCTGGTTACATGCATTCAATCTCATCCGTTTAAATTATATAGTTTCTGGGTTTCTTTATAACGGTTTTGACACCACTATTGGATAAAAGTATGGAGACTTATCTTCAGTAAACTAAAAAAAGGGATCTAGCTACAGCCAGAGTAATTTCAAAGCTGATATACAGCTGTTTTCATATATGCCACTCCAGAGCGGTAAAAACACTAAATATCAGTTATTGCACAATAAAAATATCAGTATTCTTGTTTATATATATATATATATATATATATATATATATATATATATATATATATATATATATATATATATATATATATATATATATATACATACATACATACATACATACATACATACATACATACATACATACATACATACATACATACATACATACATACATACATACATACATACATACATACATACATACATACATACATACATACATACATACATACATACATACATACATATATATATATATATATATATATATATATATATATATATATATATATATAGGCTACTCACCACAGCTAACTTGCAGAGCTGGGCCGAAACTCAACAAAACATGACAATAGCCTAACTGAACCCTTAACTGCAAACATTCATAGAACCAATATACATACAAAGAACAATGAAACAATATACATACAGGGAACAATAGAATAATACAACAACAACACTATGCATAAGAAAGATCACTGCAGCCAATTAAAAAGACAACAAACAATTCAAATAACATACAGAATTTATGGATAACCCCTCTCTTCCAATTTACCAATCGTTCTGCCGTTTTCATCTCCCCATAAAACCAACAACAAAAACGAAGTGCCAAGTGCTCCAGTTAATTACAGCCAACATTCTGAAAAAAAGTCACACAACACACTCCCCCCTGATCTCAAGATCATCAAAAGGTACACGAACCCTCCATATCAAAATCAACAGCCCATACTGGTGGGCGCTGCACCCCCTGTGATCTGCGTAGAACCACTTCACCTCCATCTTCATCTCCCCCCTCCTCCGGCTCATCACTCATTTAACTTTCTGAACTCACTACTTTTCGGATATCCAATATATGTCGAGGAACACCATCTACAGAGACATTATTTTGTGAATTAATTCCTGTTACCCTACCTCTTCCCCACTGCGACATACAATGAGCATTGGGTGGCTTCATCCATACCTCTTCCTCCACTAGAATGGAATCTAGTTCACCTTGAACTCTCTCTGTCGAATCCTCTGGGACTACACAGAGTCTTCTACCTTACCTACCCTCAGTGAAACATCGTACCAAAACACTGCTTCTGCATAGGAAATACGATACCTCTCTGCAATCGCTTTAATTGTCCTATGGTGCCATCCAATAATACCAATGGCTCCTGGCCTATATGAAGCCCTAAATAACTGTTTAATATTCCATTTTTCCGACATTAGCTTCAATACATTTGATCTAAACACCATACTGTTGTCCATCAAGACTTCATTAACTGGCCCCCTCTCAAGGAAAATTTAATTCAAAATACTCTCAACCTCAACTGCATTTTCTGCTTTAAGTTCTCTCCAAATGGCAACACCTCCAAGTCCACCATCAGTCATAGTCAAATACAATCCTTGCCTATAATGCATCATCCACAGCTAACTTCCTCCAGTTTTCTTTTACATGAAGTTCACCATGTTCATGGACTATCTAAGCAGGATCAATATACTGGCATCTTTCACATCCCCTAACCACTCCCTGTGCAGCCTCTCTTGTGACCGCAAGGTCAAATTTTCTAGCCAAAACCAGGGTTCTCTCTACACCCATGTGATGCAAACCATGCATGTCTTTAATGTTCAGGACTCCAACACAACAAGTTGGCAGTTCATTCTCGCACATCTTCAGTCACACTCATCCACACCTTGACTCTGGTAAGAACATCAGCTTTATTTTTCCTTGTTGGCACAAAAGTGACACTCTAAGTCTAACAAAAACTCTCCAAAAGAGCTCTTTTATACCCAACCATCTCTTAATAAGCATCTCTGTAGCTACTTTAATTTTAACCCTCTTATCACCTGCAATGGCAGACTTCACCCAAACATATACTGTAGCTGAATCCATACGAAGCTCAATTTTTCATAGCCCCCATTTCATTGCTAGATTCAAACCCTTTAGGACAGCATGCAACTCAGCTACATTAATGTGTCCACAATCATCTCATTTCCTCAGCCAGGCAGCATCCTCTACCTCAACACCACCCCAGTGGCTATACTCCTAGCATCACACCACACCGCACCTTCCTTCGTGTTTTGAACATGCCATCTAGCTCTTACTGGATCCTCACTCTTTACTCTCTCCAAAAGCTCTTGAACCATAGCGACTGTTCTCTCTTTGATCTCGTCCTCTCGCCAAACACCCTCCGCTACCCTCTTCACATAACGACATGCTACGCGAAGCCAGCCAGCAATTGGATAGTGCTCTATCAGCTTCCCACATACAGAAAACCACTCACGCCGACTCAGCCTGCCCTTTACTTCCGGAATTTCATTTCCTCTATTAATATCAAGCCTACCTGCCATATCACGCTTAATCCTAAGCCCTAATGCTGCCCCTCCCTCCAATGGCTCAGGGCAAAATTGTAGTAGAACAACCTATATTCACAAGAGCTAGTGCCTCCTTATCCTCTACCTTCACAGTTACTACTGGCAATGTACAGGGTAGTGCCTTTACTCGTTCATAGGGGTAGCCACCAGCACAGTAGCCCCCCTTGTTTGTTTCCCTGGTCGCAATACATTGCAATATGCCCTGTCATCCCACATTTAAAACAGGTTATAGGTGGTTTAACTTCCTTACAATCTCTCATCATGTGTGGCCCATTGCACCTAAAACACTTACCTCTGCATGACTGGCAACCTCCTCTCCCACTCCCAGTACCAGTAGGTCTCCCAGCCCCAGCCCCTTTCACTGCCACTACTGCTACTTCTGGTACCAAATCTGTGGCCAATATCAGTGCCTTAGGTATCAACGTACTCATTGACATAGTTACAATATCTGGAATTTGTTGCAACGCTATTGAGATGTGGTGGGAAACCCATTCACAAAAGTCAATTTGATTATTCTTTCAAGTGCCACTCCAGTAAACCCAGCCAGTCTCCTAACTTCACTAGTAAATACATCCACCTGCTCTCCAGTCCACTTAACTCTTCCCAACTTACCGTAGGCTGCAAACTCCCCATCAGTAAATACATCTTATAATCTTTTCCCTATCCTTTCTGCATTTTGCTGGTCTTCCTCACACATCTCTAAGTACAATGACAAGGCATTACCTTTTAAATATAAGGGAAGAAAACTCGCTACATCCTCTATTTTCTTCAGTTTAGCAAAGAATTTTGCCTTGTTTAGCCATGCAACAACATTTCCCTCTCCACTGAAAGGCCTCATCACCTCACTAACACCTTTAAGCTGCTTACTATCACCCATTGTTCAGGGCCTACACAGATTTAAAAAAAAAAAATAATAATAATTATATCCACCTAGTTCTAAGAATAACGCCTAGATAGGTTCTCGGAAGTGATGGGTAAATGGAAAATCGCGTGAAAAAACGAATCATTTTCCATAGGAAACTATGATAAAGGGCATACATACGTTCCACAACCTTACACAGACACACTATGCCAAAAATATAAGATAAGTAAAACATATTTTATATTTACATAACAAAGCAGAAAGACCTGTAGTTATTTATATTAACAAGCAAATAGTGTACAGTATAAAAGATATACAGATTTACTGTACAGTAAACAAATTACTTCACTCTATTATGCGGTGGGCAACAGGCATACACTGGGACGTGCATGGTGGCCATTGTTGCCAGATGTAGCGAATGTTTTTATTTTCAAATGTATGGTACAGTTTTGGATATACAGTAATCTCTCGTTTATCGCAGGGGTTCGGTTCCCGGACTGGCTGTGATAGGTGAATTCCGTGAAGTAGGAACACCTTAAAAAAAAAATAATAATAATAATAAATAAATAAAAAAATAAAAGCTGATTATGACACCATGACGGCCCAAAAATGATAAAATAAAACAGCCTTTATCAGGCTGTAAAGAGAAACAGAGATGGAGAGTGTAATGACCTGTCAGATGTGAAGGGATTATAAAAGATGTGTAATGAATATCCAATTGTCTGCTGCGTTTTAGTATACCTCTGCATTACTTTCATGATGTCTATTCCAAAAATTCTCCTTAGATCTTATTATTATTATTATTATTATTGGCAACAATAATTTTCCTTTGATGATTGTGGAGATTATTATTATTATTACGAATTTGTCATTAAACCATTATTTTTACAATAAATAATGTAGTTTTGGTTGAATGAACAAGAGTTAACTCAAGATGTTTCTCTCTCTGTCAAACAGCAAACAAACTTTCGATATAATATCGTCAGAGAAATAGCGTGTAGAGAAAATATATATACAGTACAGGTATTTCATTTAAGTTTCCCATGAATACAGTATGATATACGTTTTCTTTGAACGAATTGTACATGTTTTATTTTTCTCTCCGCTGACATTATTTATGTTAAGATTTCGTTCAGACAGATAGAATAGTGTTTAGATCCAAGGAATATTAATAATACTATAATCTTGAAAATGAGATAAACCCCAAACAAAGTGAGAGAGAGAGAGAGAGAAATCTAATAATAAACTTCCCTCCATTATAAATTCACTCTCTGTCTTCATTTCCTGATGGAACTTTAAAAGGATGCATCTCTCTCTCTCTCCAACATTCTATTCTACCCAACCCCCCAAACTCCCTTTGTCCCAGCCAAATAGGGAGGGGCACTGTACACAGTTATTAAAGTAAATAAACCAAAAGACGTACAAACAATGATGAGCCCTTAATAACAATAATAATAATAATAATGATAATAATCTTCACAAATATCATCAAAGGAAAATTATTGTCAGCAATAATAATAATAATATCTAAGAAGAATTTTTGGAATAGACATCATGAAAGTAATGCAGAGATATATTAAAACCCAGCAGAGAATTGGATATTCATTACACATCTTTTATAATCACTTCACATCTGACAGGTCATTACACTCTCCATTTATTTTTTACAGCATGATAAAGGCTGTTTTATTTTATCATTTTTTGGCCCGTCCTGGTGTAAAAAAAAAAAAAAATAAAAAAAAAAAAATATATATATATATATATATATATATATATATATATATATATATATATATATATATATATATATATATATATATATAGGCCAAAAAAAATCCATGGTGCACTGAATTTGCGATACGTGAACCGCGATATAGCGAGGCATTACTGTAAATATGTATACTGTATATATATATATATATATATATATATATATATATATATATATATATATATATATATATATATATATATATATATATATATATATATATATATATATATATATATAACATCGACCCCACATAAAAGTGGTAAAAGATGTAGACAAAGAAGACGATATATATATATATATATATATATATATATATATATATATATATATATATATATATATATATATATATATATATATATATATATATATAGAGGCTATTCACCACAGCTAACTCGCAGCGCCTAACATACAGCTGGGCCAAAACTCAACCAAACATGACAATAGCCTAACTGAACCCTTGATAGCAATACTACACAGAACCAATATACATACAGGGAACAATGAAACAATACATATACAGGGAACAATACAATAATACAACAACACTATACAGTACATATGAAAGGTCACTGCAGCCAATCCAAAAGACAACAAACAATTCAAATAACACACCAAAATTCAGGACATCCTCTCCTTTCCAATCTACCAATCGTTCTGCTGTTTTCATCTGCCCATCTACCCATAAAACCAACACCAAAAACGAAGCGCCAAATGCACCAATTAAAAACAGCTGACATTCTGAACAAAACTCACACAATCACAAATGTATAGAATAGTAATCCTTTTGTGTAGTAATGTTACTCTGGTTTATAACTGGCACGGTAGATATCACATTACACTTTTACGAGTCAAAGTCTTGGTATGATTTCCAAAGTAACACTTCATTCAAAATACCATCAACTGTTAGTTTAAAAATAAAATAAATTAACAAATGTTAAATACTAATTAGCATGGGTTTTTTAATGTGAAGTGCTGCTCATTGGAATAGATGTAAGACCTACAAGATAAGTGAATTGGAATAGTTTTGTAGGACGGCTTATTATTATTATTTTTTTTTTAATAATGATGTCACTGGGACAGCCAAGAAACTTGCCCTCATCAGACCCGGGCACCAAGGAAACATTAAGACGAAGAAAAAGTCGAAGTATAAGGGCAAGGTAGAAATAAGAGAATTATCATTCTCTAGTGCACATAGGCATGAATAAGACATGGCTTCGGGTACCAAAGTTATTCTCCTTAAAATGTACAAGCAAAAAATTTAATATGGTAAAGTATAAAAAATAATTCTCAAGTACTAAGTTACCAAGCACCCAAAACGTTACACATTATTTAATAGTATAAAAATAATTTTCCCAAGTACTAAGATACCATGCACCATAATGTTTTACTCAGTATGACACAATATAAAACTAATCTCTTGAGCACCCAAAATGTGTTACTCTAATAATTACAGTATTAAAAATAATTTTCTAAAGTTCTAAGTTACCAAGCAATCAAAATGTTATGCTGTGCTTAATACAGTAACAATTAAATACTAATATAAATATCAAATATATTTTTTTTTCATAAATGGCCTTGAACAAAACAAAGCTACCTTTAAGGACTAGTTCTACAAAGTGAAAATGTATGATATTAATGGAAATAAATGCAGACTGTGTGCATTAAGTGCATATTAAAAACAAAAATGCAGTTTGTTCCATGAAATGATGAACATACATTTGGCCAAACTAACTGCTTAAACAATAAAAGATTTAGGTTAGTTAGGATATAATCTTAATAAATACAATACTACTAAACGAAGCACCAAAGATGTATAATACTAGAATTATGATCGTTTTTAGGAACTTAAACACTTACTTCAGATAACAATAAATTATAGCAAAAAAATATAATTTGACGAGTACTGGCCCATGTTTTTTAATAAATTTTAATCCAATAGTACCAGATAACAAAAGACACAATCCTAAAGCCAAATAAAATGCAATCAATGATGCATTAGTCGCGAACCAGGTACTCCAAAGGCCGAGTATCATGGCTGACATCCCTGTGAGAAATATCAACATGCCATAAAGTGCATGACTAGCCTTAACCTTCTTAGCTTCTAAAAATCTTTGTAAGAGCTTTGGATATTTAGCAAATATCCCTAAACTTAACTGAATCCAAAACAAGATGGATGCAGCTAAGCCGATCCATCCATGCCAGGAGATGAAATGTGGTTTATTGTTGACAATCTTGTTGTAGTAAATGGCAGCATATCCGAGGCCATGTGTCACAGCCACCAAGGAGATCACCAGCCAGTGCATAGTAATTCTTGTACTGTATAGAGAACCTGAAGCCAATCCATTCTTGGAGAAGATAAACAAGGCTTCTGTCATTGATAAAATAAACTGAAAAACAATGAAAAAAGTTGTAAAAAATCTAAAAGTATTTTACTTTTCTAAAAAGAAGTAAATTTTTTACTATATCGTAAATAATTTTTAATGGTATGAAAGATTTTTGTTGCGTGTTACAGCACATACAGTTTTGCTCTACAGAAGCCCCAGTTCCCTGAAGATACTATTCCACTATTTGATCAACATTGTGTATACATTAAGTCATATAATTTTTCTATGATTATTCTTGCTTAGGCAAGGACTACAATTGAATGTTGATAATACTTAGTGATTTTGACTGTTTTTGGTATATGTTTACTTTCATACTCATAATAAGTTGATAATTTGTATTATAGTATTCAAGAGGATTCTTTTTAATGTATTTTCAGCAACTTTGATATTCTATTCCTTTGGAAATAGTTTTTGTTCCTCTTTCATGAAGAATAAGTGCCTGAAAATCTGAGGTCTTCTGTTTGGGAAAAAAAAAAATGATACTAATATGTTAAATTCACATAAAAAATCACTAGATAATCATTATGTCATTATCAACTTACGGGTAAAAATAATACAGAACTAGCAATTCCTGAGTGCACTGCATATGCTAAATATTGGAAAAATATTTAAAACCACGTAAACAACATAGTGACACTGTCAAGTCGCTTCCAAACTGAGTGAACTAACTTAACCAAACATTCCAAGAAAACTAATGACATTTTTCCTGCAAGGGGAGTTTTGCATTCAGACTTCCTTAACTAACCTAATCTAATAAAACAAGAGGTTTCTCTTCCCTCCTCTCTTGCCTGGGGCCTTAACTATCATATACCTCATTCTGAAGCTTTGGTAAAATGTTTCCATTCACTTCCATAAGAAGTTGAAAACTGAAAATATGGTTTTTCAGCGATAATTTCTGCTTCCAACAGGATGTTGAAAAAAACAGGTCTGAGGGTTATGTCCATTAGTTTGGAAATAATCTAGGGTTTTATCACATTAGGTTTGGTTACATCAATCTGGTTGTTCTCCACTGTTAAGAAATGAGTATATTGACATTATTGTTTTCCATTCTATTTTTATTATTCAATATGTTGTATTTTCACTGGTCTCATTTATTATTAGTTTTTTAGCATTTTCCCCAAAGTTGATAACTGGAAAAGTTATAAATGAAAAGTTTTCCAGTTTTTTTTTATTTTTTATACTTTCAGCACTTCCTATTTTAATTTCCTTCTAAAATATGATAGTCTTTATTTTTCCCACAGACAACCTTACACTTTTCACCATAACAAAAAGCAAAGGGCATATTTTCATGAGAAATGAATATCAAAACCGTTACAAAGAGACACACACACACTTGAAACCAGTGGGGTGAAAGAACACATTTCCCTGGTTTCCGTTTGTGTATCCAGTTTTTCACCTCGGCCCCACATCTGAAAATACTTGGCACTGCAAATTACCTTACAATGTACATGTCATTGCTCAAAATGGGCCGGTCTCCAAGTGTTGAGCGCCTATTTACCGAAAAATTCCGTATTTGTCGCATAGGTCATCGATACTAGATACCAAGTGACTTGAGCCTGGCTTTACGACAATAAATATCTTCGTAAATGAATTGTTGTTCATGGTGACCTTCTCAATACTTACGGCAAAAGTCATCAACACAGGATGAAACGAAAAAAGGCTTGAGCCCGGCTTAGCAATAATTATTATATAAATAAAGAAAATGAGCCCCCCGACTCGTAAAGTGTGATGCCACATACTTATAAGCTATCGATCATGGGGCAGCATTGTGTTTGTAAACAACAACTATGGCGGCCTGGGTTATTTTTTTTCAGTGTTGCCACTTTGCTCTCACTCATAATCCACGTACAGGTGACATTTTACCCACAAAAAAAATTCAATATTCCACAAATTAATCCACAATTTTTTTTTTACTACATGATAATGAAATCTAAAGTTTTATGGTGGCATTACATTATTTGACTTGATTCGCATAAAGCAACTTAATTTAAGTGAAATCAAAATACATTCTTTGTAATATTGAATTTATTAACTTAATCATAGTCACTTTATGAAATGTAGGCATTATATTAAAAAAAAAATCTTAGAAAAATAACTGAATTCAAAATAATCATTCCTATGAAAATAAAGCATTCTGCATTTTTTTTCTCGTGTAAATATTTTGTATGAAAAGATGATTGAAATTAAAATCATCCTTTTGTTTCAAATATGCTACTTATTACTGTGCATCCAGTTCTAGGGATACAATCAATTCATTTACGAAGATATTTATTGTCGTAAAGCCAGGCTCAAGTCACTTGGTATCTAGTATCGATGACCTATGCGACAAATACGGAATTTTTCGGTAAATAGGCGCTCAACACTTGGAGACGGGCCCATTTTGAGCAATGACATGTACATTGTAAGGTAATTTGCAGTGCCAAGTATTTTCAGATGTGGGGCAGAGGTGAAAAAACTGGATACACAAACGGAAACCAGGGAAATGTGTTCTCTCACTCCACTGGTTTCAAGTGTGTGTGTGTCTCTTTGTAACGGTTTTGATATTCATTTCTCATGAAAATATGCCCTTTGCTTTTTGTTATGGTGAAAAGTGTAAGGTTGTCTGTGGGAAAAATAAAGACTATCATATTTTAGAAGGAAATGAAAATAGGAAGTGTTGAAAGTATAAAAAAAAAAGGAAAACTTTTCATTTATAACTTTTCCAGTTATCAACTTTGGGGAAAATGCTAAAAAACTAATAATAAATGAGACCAGTGAAAATACAACACCTTCTGCATTTCCCTTTGCATTGGAATTTCTTAACATATCCAAAGATGGCTCAGTATTGACAAAGGACTTTCCTTAAAGAGATAATAAATATCTTATTTGAAGAATTGCTTCTACAGATCTTACACTGAACCGATTTCAAAGCTTGCTGTGCACGACATTCATCTGCGAAAATATGCGCTCAACAGAGGCATTAGAAAGAGGTAATATAAATAAAGACAATGCTAAACATGAAATATTGGGGTATTTTGGTTCCCCTGCAGAATTTTTTTCTCTCTCTCACTTCAGACCAGAAACAAACACTGTTTTTCAAACATGACTTGGGCCACTGATCTAAGTTCACATCATGCCATTCATTTTCCAAGCTATCCATGTCTGTGAAGGTTGATTGATATCTATATGCAATTGGCACAATAGAGTCTTTGTGCTGAGAAGTAGCAATTGCAGGGTGGAATTTCTTAAGCATTAACAAAGTTTCAACATTGTCAGGCAATCGCATCTGTACTTGATTTAGAAGTTCTAACACATATTTTTGACAACGATCTTTTACATACATTATTTGGTTGTCATTTAAAGGACAGGCATTAGCATAGGTATTGAATTCGTATCCAAACTTGATGATATTCAGTGGCAAGAGATACCTCGTATATTCAAGCTTAGGAAGATTTTCTTTTTGGGCATATTGACAGAAATTCTGGTTCAACTAAAATTTGCATAATATTTCGGTACATGTCGAGAAGATCATCTGTAAGTTTCGTGATGTCTACATTCTGTCCTTGAAAAACTTTGTTTACTCCTACAACTTCCTTGAGAGTCTTACGAACAAACAAAAAGTAGAGTTTATTCTGAGGATCATTATATGCTTGGCTAACATGATGTGTTGTATGGCAACGTCCATTTGTAGCAGATATATTGAAATGGAGCTTAAGTGCATCCCATTGAGCCAGAATTACAGTTACTGCCTCTAAACGAGACAGCCAGTGTGTGCTAGCTAACCCTGGAACTCTTTTTGGTACAGAGTTTTCTAAAACTTGATACAACTCACTGTGAGTGCGCATTCTTTTTGGGCTGTTAGCAAACCATGTGTGTGTCTCTTTTACTATATGGTCAAGAATTGTGGGAAGCCCATCACATGCTTTACTTGCTGCTAAATGAAGCGAATGACATACACACTTGATTAATGTGATATCTGGATTATCCTGTCTCAATAATGTTATAAGAGAGTGAGTGCGTCCAACCATAGAATTAGCTCCATCTGTACCAATTCCAATTAGTTTATGAATATCCAAGGTGTACTCCTCCAAACAATCTTTTACAGTCATATATACAGTTTCTGCAGTAGCATTATTAAGGGGAACAAGTCTGTAGAAGGTGTCAACTATTGCTCTCTTTTTTGGACAGAAAAACCGAATGCTTAAAGCTAAACATGAAATTTTAGCTTCATTTGTACTCTCATCAATAATCAAACTAAAAGGCTGGTCTCTAATTTCTTCCATCAGTTGTTTGGTGAAAGTTGGTGCGAGTACATATTTCTGTAATCGGGAACAATTAGTGCAGTCCAACTTTATTTTTTTTTTCAAAACATTTGACCTTTGATCTAGAAGAGGAACCAGTTCACCCAAATGATCTCTTGATAAGTTAGATGAATGTTCTGTCACATACTCTGCTAGTTTCAACTCTGCTACTTTTCAAGGGTCATTCACCACTGGCTGGAGACTATCCTTTATGGATACTTGCACTTTATTTCCTGATGATTTTATAGTGTCCATATGTTTCTTCCCTGAAGCATGAGTCACAAGTGACTTCATGTGGGCTTGTACAACTGTCCCATAGGCCTTGCATCTGGCTTTTGTAGCATTCCCAGGATATGGTTGTATCCATCCTATAATCATAGATGAATATAGAATGTGCTATTCGTTCAAAGTTTTCAACCATACTCATAAATTTAATCACAAATAAATAACTAAGCAAATGTATATGATGGCAAATATATTTAATCAACAAATGGAATTCATTTTATAAATTAGGGACTCATTTTACATTAGAAACTGACACCTTTTGCTCATTCAAAGTGAGTTCCTCTACCTAGCCCTCCCCAATAATGGTATATTTCTTGGTTAAATAATTATAATTGCATATTAAAAAAAACAAGATTGCAATTAATCATAAAACTGCACAATATACAAATCAAAATACTTCTATAAACAAGGTAAGTTTATATATATATATATATATATATATATATATATATATACTATATATATGTATGTGTATATATATATATATATATATATATATATATATATATATATATATATATATATATATATATATATATATATATATATATATATATACCTTTGAATCTGGAATCCTTCTCCCAAGCAGAACGATATCTCTGATTATATTTCTTGTCACTCATGACTGAGCCACTTTCTGAAGGTCTAATTAAGAAAAGTAGGGCAGAGTTTTGACTGACCGGCGATGACTTGACTGGTCAATGGTTACTGGGGCCTGGTCGTGCAGAATCGCACAAACAACATCGGTCGTAGAAAGGAATGATACGAGCCATTATTGCAATACGCGTATGATACGTTGGTAACTTTTGGATATGTGGTTATAGGTTTCAAGTACCAGTGTCAGGAAAACCGGCAGAATAGGAACATGAGTTCTACATGTTTTAATATTGCAGAAAAGTTTTCTATATAATTTTATTTTCTATTTTTTTTCTTTCTGCATGGATATAACTTCTTTTTCCACAAAAAATCCACACTATTAAATTTCCACAAAAATATCCATGTACAGCTAAATATCCACAAATTCTGTGTTCAGATTTTGAATCCACAAAGCAATCCACAAAGGCTTAATTTATCCACAAATTTGTGGATATTATCCACAAAGTGGTAACACTTTATTTTTCCAAGTGATCAAATTAATGTATTGTATTTTTCATGTATATTATTTAATGTAATCTAAATGTATTTTATTGCAAATTTAGGGAGAAATTATATTTTCAATTAGGTTTGTGATTTAAATAAGAACGGTGTATCTGACAACTATTGTCAGCTGAATTTGTGTTCGTGTCAGTGGTGGCGGTGGTGGCAATTTGAACAATTTTGTTGTACTGTATTTTAGCTTTATAGTTGTAATATAATTCTTGTTCTCCCACCCCCCATGCTTTATCTAGATTTCTTTCAAATATTACTGCCTATTCTGACTTTACTACATTTTGCGGTATCATGTTCCAGTTGTTGACTACTCGATGACAAAACGAATTTTTTCTCGTTAATAATCTAGACCTCTCCTAAATATATCTTTCTATTATGTCCTCTTGTTCTCCTGTCTTCCCCAAGTCTAAATATATCTTGACACCCTTCTGGATCATTCACTCCTGATAGGATCTTAAATGTATGTATATTGATATTGCTATTGTCATTTGATATCTGTATATCTGGGATAGCAGATCTTCTAATCATTTTATCCTGCACATATTTCCGAAATATATTTGGATTTTCTTTAACATTTCTAGCTATAGTCTGTTATCTTCTTTTTACTTCTCTCCTGGTCTGGCTTCTAATTTGATTGTTGATCCTTTTATATATCCTTTCGACTTCTCTCCATCTTCAGTATTTCTATACATTCTCAATGTTTTAAGCGGGTCCATAGCCGCTTTTTTTTTTCTTGAAATCTTAGACCAAAGTTTTCGGTTCATTGGCAATTCATTATTTGTCCCTCTTCTCAATAATGATTTGTCTTTCATAAGTTTGTATGGGACACATTCCCTCTAACTTGGATTTAAATTTCTGCCATATATCCTCTATATCCTCTCCACTCAAATATCCCTCCTAGTTAATATTCAGTCTATGTCTTGGCTTTTCATAGTTTGCCTTTTCATAAAGGTAAATTTTCTTACAATAAGTTTTGGGTTCCACTTCAACACTACACTTAAAAGCTATCCAAGCATGATCGCTTCTTACTTTGATATCATCTACAATTTCTTCAGTACTAGAAAAAATCAGATCTAAACTGGTCCCTCTTGACTCCCCTCTATACCTTGTAATTTTGCTAATATGCTGGGTGAGGCAGCAATCCCTGACAGTTTCAATAAACTTAAGCTAAGTGCTGTTTCCTCCCTCTTTTGGTGCACAGTTTTCCCAGTTTATATTGGGCATATTACAGTCACCTATAAGTATTTTGTGCTCTGTTGGTTTATTGTTTACTTCATGTATTAACTGAATTAAGTTGTCATTTCCAATCATGTCCAGACCAGGGCTTTTATATATAGATGCAATTAGTACTATTCCATCAGTGACTTTTAATTCAATACACAGATACTCACAGTAAGTCTGTTTCATAATTATTTCTTTTAAAGATAAATCCTTCCTAACATATATTATACCCCTACCCTCCTCTTTATTAAATAAATTTTTTCCAGTATTTCATACCCATTTATACTATATTCAACCAACATTCTTTCACATCTGAATTTTTTGGCTTAACCTCCTGCAGCGTAATAATATATGGTTTATCTTCACAAACCTTCAGTCTCATTTCTCTTATCCTGAGAAAACACATCTACATTACTAAATACTACACTAAGCATATTTACTCTACTATATATATATATATATATATATATATATATATATATATATATATATATATATATATATATATATATATATATATATATATATATATATATATATATATATATATATATTTTTTTTTTTTTTTTTTTTTTTTTTTTAAGCTTGGTTGTTCCCTCCTTCTGTTTGGTCCTGTACCACCATCTGTTTCTTTATTCTCTTCACAATAATTTTCTCTGGCGGGCCTCTCACCCTGTATATCCAGTTTCCCGATTGATCCTCCTGCTCCTTCCTTTTGGCTTCCGATATCAGTATTTTCATGTTCTCTCTCTGTGCTCTTGTTAGATCAAATTGAATTGCTATGTCTTAATACTCCCCATTTCCTTTTAATATTCTCGTTGCCGTAAGTATTTTGAGGGACATGTTAAAATATCTTTCAAATATATACTTTTATTTACTTTTCCTGTAATTCTTTGTCTTTTTATGCACATTTTGAAAGAAAAAATATAATTATCATGTCGCTCTGCGATTAAGTTAATAGCGATATTTGGCAACGATTTGTTTACACTCACGTGATGCTCATAGCACCCAATCCACAAAGCTAACAGAGGAAAAACAACGAAAAAATAATCCAAATAAATTGTGCATTGCTAAATAGCAAAGCATAATTTAACCACGAGACTGAAAGGGTAGAAAATTTTGTTTACATATTTGCCAAACAGTATATCTAATAAAATAGAAACATAAACATAATGTGCTTCTTAAAGAGGCCTATGCCAGTGACACTAGCTCAACAGCCTTGCTACTACTATAACAGCGAGTGAGTGTTGTGGTTATGTTTGCCCTGTACTTGAATTTCTGCTCTTGACCCCTCCAAACTTTATCCAAGCAAGATTCAAATTTTTCTACCTTTTCTGCATTCACTGCCCACTCTGATAATGCATTCCAATTATTCACTATTCTGTGCTGGAGAGAAGTCTTTCTCAGATTCAGCCTTGCCCTTGTCTTAAAGATTTTCTTTGTATTACCATGCGTTTTGTATTCCTCTCTTATTTGGAAGAGTCCCTCTGTATATTCGTCATCATAATTTTTGGTGATAATCTTGTATATTTTTATTTTATCACCACGATATTTTCTGTAGGCCAGTGTGGGCAGGTTCAGCTTTTGCAATCTTTCCATAGGGAAAGAATTTTTTTTGTTTTTTTGTTAGGGCATCATGGGAGGAGTAATGGAGTGGATTCGAAATTTCCCCTCCACTTTACAGCAAAGGGTTAAGATCAGGAATACATCATCATTCTGGAGGGAGGTTCTGAGTATATCCCTCAGGGAAGTGTGCTGGTCTGGTGTTGTTCATATTGTACATCAATGACTGATCTGATGTGGTGTCCTGTGCAATAAAACTATTTGCTGATGACACCAAAATCTGTAAACCTGTTATTTTTTAATCAGGCCAAGAGTTACTCCAAAGAAATCTGACCTTGCTATTAAACTGGTCGAATGGAGCAATTGTCATTCAACACAGACAAGTGCAAGGTTATGCACATAAGCCAAAGCAATCAACCTTACAGCCACAGAGGTATGCAAAGCGCTGATGGATTTAGATGTTCATAAAGCTACAGGTCCCGATGACATATCCCCTCATGTGCTTAAAAAATGCGCAAACACAATATCAGTGGCACTAAGTATCATATTTAAGGAGTCACTGGAGTCGGGGGAGATTCCAAGATGCTGGAAACAAGCAAATGTGATACCTATCTTCAAAAAGGGAAGGAGGGATACGGCTCTGAACTATAGACCTGTTTCCTTGACCAGCATAGTTTGCAAAGTTATGGAGAAACTACTAAGGAAACATATCTCTCTTCACTTGGAATCCTTCAACTTTTTGTCAGTGAGGCAACATGGCTTCAGAGAAGGTAGATCAACAGTAACAAACTTATTAGAATTCTATGATGAGGTAAGCCAAATCTTACAGGAAAGAGAGGGCTGGGCAGATTGCATATTCCTAGACTTCCAGAAAGCGTTTGACACTGTTCCACATGGGAGACTTATTAGGAAGCTGCAATCAATGGCTAGAATAGGTGGAAATGTTTTTGGAATGGATAAAAACTTACTTAGAAGGAAGGGAACAGAGGGTTAGAGTAAGACACTCAGTGTCTGAATGGAGAAGAGTTAGTAGTGGAGTTCCACAGGGTTCAGTTTTAGTGCCACTTTTGTTCCTTGTATATGTAAATGACCTACCAGAGTCTGTAAATTCATTCATGAATATGTTTGCAGATGATGCAAAGATTGTGAAGAAAGTAAAAAACGAGAACAATGGTAAGAGAACTTCAGGAGGATCTAAATAATCTGCATGAGTGGTCAGAAAAGTGGCTAATGAATTTCAATACTTCAAAATGTAAGGTAATGAGAATGGGTACAAGTGCAAGAAGGCCCAAGCTTGACTACTCGGTGGGTGGAGTACAACTTCAAGAGACAGAAAATGAGAGAGATCTAGGAGTAAACATACTGGCAGATTTGTCTCCAGAAATACATATAAATGGCATAGTAAGGGCAGCATATGCATTCTTATCAAATGTAAGGGTAGCCTTCAGGCACATGGACAAGGAAATGTTCAGAAATATTTATGTAACCTATGTGAGGCCAAAACTCGAATATGCAGCCCCCTTTTGGAATCCGCACTTGAAAAAGCACATAGCTAAGCTTGAAAAAGTTCAAAGACATGCCACGAAACTGGTGCCAGAAATACGCAATCTCAGTTATGATGAGAGGCTGAGGGAATTAGACTTAACATCACTCGAAGCTAGAAGAGTGAGGGGGGATATGGTGACAGTCTTTAAATTCCTTCATGGTTATGATAGAGTGGATAGGGATCGATATTTTGATATGGCTGGCTCTAGAACTAGAGGTCATAGTTTGAAGCTTGGTAAGAAAACTTCTTCGCAGGATGTAAGGAAATACTTTTTCAGTGTAAGAGTAGTTGATAACTGGAATTGGCTAAGCGAGGAGGTAGTTAATGCTATCTCAATCCATAGTTTTAAGGACAGGTATGATAAGTATCACTAAGTCTAAAATGGAACCGATGAGGAGACGGGAAGATACGAGCTTTGGGCTCTTTCCCGTAAACACATTTAGGTAATCACAATTAGGTAATCACTATGGACCGGGAAGGCAGAATTGCCAAACTAGCTACTACCAAGGAAGACAAGGACTTTGGGTTGATATTCACACCAAACCTTAAATTTAGCAATCATATTGATAAAGTTTATGAGGTGCTGCAGTTGGCCACTCTAAATGTGGGGACGATGACTGGGAAGGGGTGAGAATTGGTGGACCTGATGGAGAAGAGGAGACTTAGAGTGCTGTGTGTGCAGGAGACCAGGTGGAAAGGAAATAAGGCGAGGGAACTGGGTGAGGGTTGCAAATTGTTCTATAGTGGAGCAAATGAGGAAGGGAGGAATGGTGTAGGAATAATTCTATCCAAATACCTGAAGGAAAGCTTACTTGGTGTGAATAGAAAGAGTGACAGAATCATAAGTTTAAATCTGGGACTTGGAGAAATGGCAGTAAGTGTGGTATGTGCCTATGCCCCACAAACTGGTTGTACAGTGGAGGAGAAGGATGTATTTTGGGAGGAGATGGACCAGGAGCTTAAAACAATTCCTATAAGGGAGAGGGTAATTTTGGGAGGAGATGGGGGGTGGGCAAGAGTAATGAGGGGGGAGAGAGAGTGATTGATTTTGCAGTGGAAGTTGATCTGGCGCTGGTCAACACATTCTTTGATAAAAAGGAATACAGATTGATTACATACAGTAGTGGTGGGAGGGAGAGCCAGATAGATTTATTGTTGTGTAGGAGAGACCATCTGAAGGAGATTAGCAACCGTAAAGTAATAAATTGGGAGAGTGTAGTAGTGCAACATAGGATAGTAGTGACTGATTGCAGGCTCAGGAAATGTAGGAAAAGTAAGAAGACGAGGATGGACCCAAAGATAAAGTGGTGGAGATTGAAAGATACCGAGCTGAGAGCTATGTTTAAGGGAAGAGTGTTGGAAGCGATAAGGTTGCATGAGGATGTACAAGAATGGTGGACAGAGAATAGTAAGGTGATTTTGAGGGTTGGTGAGGAGGTACTTGGAAAGTCATCAGGAAGGAAACCCCCAAATGATAAAGAGTCATAGTGGTGGAATGAGGAAGTGCAAGAATAGGTGAAGATTAAGAAAGAAACTAAGAAAAAGGCAGATTTATCAGGCCTGGAACAAGATAAAGAAGAGTACAAGCAGGCAAAGAAGGAGGCAAGGAGAGCAGTAGCAAAAGCAAAGGCAGAGACATTGAATGAAGTCTATGAAGAGCTGGAAACACCAGAAGGAGAAAAGAAAATATTGTGAATTGCCAAGGCCCGAGATGCTGCATCCAAGGACTTGACCCAAGTAAGACAAATAAAGGATAACCATGGAGTTGTTCTAGCAGAAGAGGATGATATAAAAGCAGATGGGAAACTTATTTTGAAGGATTACTAAATGAAGAGAACCCAAGAGTAGTATTTGAAGATGGACTTCCAAATGAAGCAGTTACAACAACAGTGACTAGAAGAGAGGTAGAGCGGGCAGAAAGGAAAATGAGAAATGGAATTGCAGCGGGACCTGATAAGATGCCAGTGGAGGTATGGAAGAGTCTTGGAGAGGAAGGCATAGATATCTTGTGGGACTTAATGCAAAAGATCTTTAGTCAGGAAAAGATGTCAGAGGAGTGGAGAGGAAGCCTAATCATCCCAATCTATAAAGGGAAAGGAGACATTCAGGAGTGTGGAAACTATAGAGGTAAAAAGTTGTTAAGTCATACTATGAAGATATGGGAGAAAATCATAGAGAGGAGACTCAGAGAGGAAGCGACAATTGGGGATGAACAGTTTGGCTTCATGCCTGGAAGAGGGACAGTGGATGCCATATTTGCCTTGAGACAAATGATGGAACAGCATTGGGAGAAACAGAAAGGACTACATATGGTCTTTATTGACCTGGAAAAGGCATATGATCGAGTACTACGTCAAGAGGTGTGGAGGTGTATTAGAGAAAAGGGAGTCCCTGAGAAATATGTAAGAATCATCCAAGATATGTATGAGAGGGCAAAGGAAATGTTTAGAGCAGTGTGGGCTTGATGGAACGAGTCTCAGTAAATGTTGGTCTGCATCAAGGGTCTGCTTTGAGTACATATCTATTTGATCTGGTCTTGGATGAAGTAACCCAGGGTATTAGAGATTAGTCACCATGGTGTATGCTCTTTGCAGATGACATTATACTGTGTAGTAACAGATGAGAGGTAGTGGAGGAGAAGCTTGATGATTGGAGAAGAGTGATGGAGGATAAAGGACTGAGAATTAGCAGGAAGAAGACAGAGTACTTGAGGTTGAGAGCTGATGAGGATGGAGAGGTCAATTTGAAGGGGGAGGTGTTGAAAAGAGTTGAATAGTTCAAGTATTTAGGATCAACAGTAGCAGAGGATGGTGACCTAGAGGCAGAAATAACCCACAGAATACAAGCAGGATGGATGAGCTGGAAGAAAGTGTCTGGGGTGCTGTGCGACAGGAGAATAGGGATTAAGTTGAGGGGTAAAGTGCATAAGACAGTTGTGAGACCTGCGATGATGTATGGAGCAGAGACATGGGCAATAAAGAAGACACAAGAGAAAAAACTGAATGTAGCAGAGATGAGGATGTTGAGATGGATGTGTGGGGTGACAAGAAGCAATAAGATCAGAAACGAGGTAATTAGAGGTACGTCAAAAGTTAGAGAAATATCAGATAAGATACAAGAAAGTAGACTAAGATGGTATGATCATGTCGTCAGGAGGGATGAACAGTATGTTGGGAGGATGGTGATGGAAATGGATATAAAGGGTAGGAGAGGGAGGGGGAGACCAAAGCATAGGTGGATGGATTGCATAAATGACGACCTGAGGTCTAAAGGTTTGTTGGGTGATAAGGTATGGGACAGGAACATATGGAGAACACTGGCCAGAAACATCGACCCCACATAAAAATGGGAAAAGATGTAGACGAAGAAGAAGAAGGAGAATTGATAAAGTTTATGCCAAGGCCAGTAGGGCTTTGGGACTAGTCTGCTGGTCATTTAAGTTTATGGATGAGGGAATCTTCGTATTTTCACAGAGCCCCAACTCGGAGTCATTTGGAATATTATCATGCAGTCTGGTGTTTCTTTAAGAAATGTGATGCTGACCTCTTTGAAAGAGCCCAGAGGCATGCGACCAAAATATTACTCACACTGAGGGACTGAACATACAATGAAAGACTCAGCCACCTCAGTTTACCCTGTCTGTATTACCGATTTTCTTACAAAATCACCCATGGTGAAACTGATATACGTGGAGACTATTTTCTGAAAAAACTTGCTACACAGGAAAGAGAGGCAAGTGCATACACCTGCGACCTGACAAAAACCAAATGCACGACCTCTCTCTGACTGAGAACCTTCACACAAAGAGTGATTAATGACTGGAACCAGCTACCACACAGTGCAGTTAATGCACCGTCCTTGAATGCTTTCAGGTCCATACTAGACACGAACTGGGAACACCGAAAATATACCTTGGAATAATGCTATATAACTCCCATTAGAACCTCATAGTTCCCAATACTACTACAATAATTGGATCTATATACATGTGAAATAGCTTAAGGTGGGCACCAACAGGTTTATCCTGGCCGAGCTAGAAAATATCCAGTGAGCCCATTGAGTCCAGATATGAAATGAAGATTGATACATGTCAGCTGAAACAAATATCATTAATGTTATTTTTGCTCTTTAAAATATGTGTTGAAATGTGATTATATGATTGTGCTTACGGTAAAGAGCCCTATGGTCGTATATCCCCGTCTCCTGGTCGGTTCCATTTTTGTATTCAGTGATTCTTATTATATTTTCCTTTAAAACTATGAACTGAGTTAGCATTAACTACCTCCTTGCTTTGCAAATTCCAATCATCAACTACTTCCTTACATCCAGCAAGGAAATTTTCTTATGAAGCTTCAAACTAAGACCTCTAGTTCTAATGCCAGCCATGCCAAAATATCGATCCCTATCCACTCAGTTAAAACAATGAAGGAATTAAAAAACTAGTACCATATCCCCCCTCAGTCTTCTAGCTTCGGGTGATGGTAAGACTAATTTCCTAAGCCTCTCCTCATAAATGAGATTGTGTAATCCTGGCGCCAGTTTTGTGGCATGTCCTTGAACATTTTCCAGCTTATTTACGTGCTTTTACAAGTGCGGATTCCAAAAGGGGGTTGCATATTCAAGCTTTGGCCTCACATAATTTACATAAATATATTTGAACATTCCCTTGTCCATGTGTCTAAAGGCAATCCTTACAGTGCTAAGAAAGCATATGCTTCCCTTATTATGACATTTATATGTTTTTCAGACAAATCTGCCAGTATGTTTACACGTAGATCTCTATTACTATGTTTCTTGAAGTTCTGCACCTGCTATTGAGTATCCAAACTCCGGCCTTCTCGCACTTGTACCCATTCTCATCACCTTACATTTTGAAGTACTGAATTTCGTTAGCCACTTCTCTGACCACTCATGCAGACTACATAGGTCTTGCTGGACATCTTTACCAGTGTTCTCAACCTTTACTTTCGTCACAGTCTTTGCATACCCTCCAAACATATTAAAAAATTAATTTAAAGTCTCTGGCAGGTCCTTTACATATACAGTACAAGGAACAAAAGTAGCCCTAAAACTAAACCCTGTGGAACCCCACTACTAACCCTTCTCCAGTCAAACACTGAGTGTCTTACTCTAACCCCGTGTTCCCTTCATTCTAAGTAGGGACTGCACTAAATGCCTTCTGAAACTTTAAGAATGTGCAATCAGCAACTTTATTTCTTGTTAGATCTGGCTTACCTTGTTATGAAATTCTAATATGTTTGTCACTGTTGATCTGCTTTCTGTGAAGATAAGGTGTCTCACTGACAAAAAGTTGAAGGATTCTAGATGAAGAAAGATGGATTTTCTTCGTAGTTACTCCATAACTTTGCAAACTAGCTGGTCAAGGAAATGGGCCTATAGTTTAGAGCAATATCCCTTCTCTTAACGAAGACAGGTACCAAGTTTGCTTGTTTCCAGCATCTTGGAATCTCCCCAGAGTCTAGTGACTTCTCAAATATGATGTATAGCACCACTGATATTGGTTTACCACATTTCTTTAGTATATAAGGGGTTATGTCATTAGGACCCGTAACATCCTTTCATTTGTTCTGATGGCTTGCTCTCCCACTGACAAAGCCACTCTCTTTGGCTCTCATTTTTCTGCCAACTCTTCCTCTGTAAATAATTTCAATGCACCTGTTTCTCGTACTTTGCCCCTCTCTAACCCTTATTCTTTCATCACACAATGTCCACAAGGTTCTTCGATCTCTAAATAAAGCAAGGCATACAGACCCAATGGTATCCCTGCAAGTTTCCGTAAGGAAGTTGCAGATGAACTGACTAATGTGTTTGCCGTCTTTGTTGCCTCATTTTCTCAACCACTTTATATCCTTCATCTTTGAAGCATGCTCTAGTTTAACCTGTTCCTAAGAAATGAAATCCCCTCTATGCCTTCCAACTACCGACTTATTGTCCTAACCTCTGCTATCGCTAAAGTATTCAAAACTTTGCTCAGTTCTTACTCCTTGAAACATCTTGAATCTAACTTGCTTATCTCCAATCACCAGTAATGCTTCCGAGAGGCAAGATCCACTGGTGACCTCCTCTCCTATCTTACTTATGTAAGAACATCTTTGAGGAACTATGGGGAATCCTTTGTCATTGCCCTTGATATCTCTAAAGATTTTGACAGAGTCTGGCACAAGGCTTTGTTGGTCAAACTCCCTACTTATGGTTTTACCCCTTCTCTCTGTTTTCTAATTTCCAGTTTTCATTTTATATCTGTGGTTGTTGATGGCACAACATCTATCTTCACTCCCTGTTACCAGTGGTGTTCCACAGGGCTATGTTCCTTCTTCATCAATGATCTACTACAGCCTCCACATTCCTCTCTTCTCCACACCTTTACTGATGATTCTACTCTTCATTTTTCTCTCTGCCTTCTCTTCACAACCTTCATCTACCACTTATAATCAGTCTTTTATCATTCTTTCTCTTACCCTCAGTTCTGAGTGGGGCACCTAAAGTTTAGTTAACTTTAATGCCTCCAAGAGACAGTTTCTGGCTGTCTCTTTATCTTTTCATCCTGATAGCTCTATTGTCTCCGACACTAAATACAGTGTACTTTCTTACTTCTGTTAAAATTTAGGAATCCTGATAGCTTCTAATTTGTCTTGGAGGAATGACATAATCCAAATTTATAAATCTGCATCCATATAATTGGGAGTTCTGTTTCGTTTTTGTCATTAATTTTCCTGTTTCCATTTACTCTAACTTTATAAACGTCTGACATGTCCCTGCTTAGAGTACTGCTCACACATCTGGGGTACTTCTTATACTTAGCTCCTTGATAGGGTTAAATCTAAGGCAGTCAGAGTTGTCAATGACTCTTCTCTTACTTTTAATCCAGAGTCTCTTTCTCTTTGCTGTAATGTATCATCCATTTCTATTTTCTATCGCTGCTCTGAGTTGGCGAGTTGCATCCCTCTCCCACTGCCAAGGCAGTGTAACACTCACAAAGCGACCTCCTTTCACAGTTACTGTGCGGAGATTTGTAGATTGCGGACTGGTTGGTGCTGTGACTGCTTCTTCCCATCCACCTCCAAACTCTGGAACTCTCTTCTTCTTTCTGTCTGTCCTAGTTCTTATAAACCCTCCTCCTTCAAAAAGCTGATATATTGTCATCTTAGGGCCTAATCCTGCCAGATATTTAGGCCTTTAATACATTTACTTCTTTCAGCCTATCCCTTTCCTATTGTGTACCATTCCCTTATTTCTGCCTTGTCTTTAACCATCTACATTTCATCTTAATGTTATCTTTGCAGATCTCTTCATCTGTCTCGGTGATACTTCCATCTGCCCTCTTGAACTTTAAAACCTGTTCTTTGACATTTAATTTTTCTCTGACAAAGCTGTGGAAAACTTTGGGATTTTCTTTAGCTTTTCTGGTAATATCCCTCTCATAATCTCTCTCTGCCTCTATTCACTTACTTAGGTAATAATTTTTTGCTCGTTTGTAAGTTTGCCAGGCATTTATATTTTTCTCCTCTTATACCTATTCCAGCTTTTGTCTCTCCATTCACTAGCTCTCTTACATTCATTATTGAATAATTTCTCTCTGGGATGAATAACTCCTATTTTGGTGGAAGGTATGCAACAATCTAATGATCTTCCCATATTCCTCACAAGAGATTTCGTACCTCTCTTCAGATTTATTGCTAAATAAGGTCATCCAGTCAATAACTGCAAAAAGATATTGTTGTAATCTCCTTTCGCATAGAGATTCTCCATGTCCTTCCCAGTGCCCCTATTTTTATGCAGAACATATTTGATTATATATACTCCATCTACAACACACAGTGGTCACTTTTTCCAATTTGTGGCTCTTACTCAATTTTATCATAATCCAACTTATTATCTGTGAATACTAGATTGAGCAGTGATGGCTAATCCCCACCCCTGGCCCTCGTTGGTTCCAGTACATGTTGGTGTAGAAAATGTCCTTGTACACAATCTAGGAATTTTGCCCCAAATGAATCCTCCCTACTGTACAGGTCATGATTAGTCCAATCTATTTCTATATCATTAAAATCTGTCATAACCAAAATACTACACTCTCTTTCCCGTGCCATGTTAACTACAGAGTTTATACCTTCGATAGTACTTATACAGCTTTTCTTATTAACCTCTAGCCTTTGTTGATTCCTAGATGGGTTATATACAATAGCTATTATAATGCTCTCTAAACCAGTACTTATGCGAGCAACAAAAAATTCCATGAAGTCACTTTCTATAGCAAAGCTAATTTCTTCAACCTAAATCCTCTCACTTATGAACAAAGCTATCCTTCCACCAGTCCTTTCAGACCCTATCCTTTCACCAGGCCTCTCAGACCTTTCAACTCTTAATATTCTGAAGCCCTTAGGAAAAACTGGGATGCTGTTTATGACCTCACTTAAGTCTCTGTAACCGCTACTATATATTTCATACTGTTGTGAATCCTATCTTTTAATTATACTGCCTTACCAGCTACCCCATCAGTATTGTGTACAACAATCTTAATGAGGCTGCATCCCCTGAACTTCTAGCATTATCTACATCACCCCTTTGGTTGGAAGAACCCTAAAGCATGAATTTTTATCTTCTTCATTTCTTCCCTCATTTAACCTTTTAGCTTCTTGCAACAGAAGAGTGATGGAGGATAGAGGACTGAAAATCAGCAGGCAGAAGACAGAGTACTTGAGGTTGAGAGATGAAGAGGATGGGGAGGTCAATTTGCAGGGGAAGGTGTTGAAAAGAGTTGAAAGTTCAAGTATTTGGGATCAACAGTAGCAGAGGATGGTGACCTAGAGTCAGAAATAACCCACAGAATACAAGCGGGATGGAAGAACTAGAAGAAAGTGTCTGGGGTGCTGTGCTACAGGAGAACAGGGATTAAATTGAGGGGTAAAGTGCATAAGACAGTTGTGAGACCTGCGATGATGTATGGAGCAGAGACATGGGCAATAAAGAAGACACAAGAGAAAAAACTGGATGTGGCAGAGATAAGGATGTTGAGATGGATGTATGGGGTGACAAGAAGAGATAAGATCAGAAACGAGGTAATTAGAGGTACGTCAAAAGTTAGAGAAATATCAGATAAGATACAAGAAAGTAGACTAAGATGGTATGGTCATGTCGTTAGGAGGGATGAACAATATGTTGGGAGGAGGGTGATGGAAATGGATATACAGGGTAGGAGAATGAGGGGAGACCAAAGCGTAGGTGGCTGGATTGCATCAATGACGACCTGAGGTCTAAAGGTTTGTTGGGTGATGCGGTATGGGACAGAAACAAATGGAGAAAACTGGCCAGAAACATCGACCCCACATAAAAGTGGGAAAAGATGTAGACGAAGAAGAAGAAGAAGAACAAGCTTTTGAACACTTCCAGTGTTCAGTTTCGTCTAATAAACAGTTCTGAATTCTTGAAGGTCTTTAAGGTTATTTTCCCTTTTCAATAATTCTCCACATAAGGATATTTTTATTATTCTTGATTTTGCCTCCCCTGAATATTTACCAATTCAGTGAATGTTTACTATATTCTTTGGACCACATATTATCTCAAGCTTCCTTAACAAGTCTAAAGCCCTAGCTTCATTATGTTAAAGTCTCCCTGGCCATGTTGACTCCTGGGATTTACTCATGCCCGAGATTATCACTGATTTTTCTTTATCAAGTGCCTGTTTGATCAATGGATTAGCCCTTTCAATCACATCTTTCATTTTTGCTTTTACTGTTTCATTGTAATTAACAGTATTTAATTTTACACTTTCCAGTACCACCTCCCTCACTGTCTCGTTTACTGCCACATTTTCCTTTACTGCATCTGAAAAAGACCATATAATGCTATTATGTTTTGTATTCAGCTTGGAAAATCATTTACAAACGGCTCGGTTTTCCTTTACCTGGACATTCCAAGCTGCAATCTCATCTCTCCCAGAAGAGAGCAGCGATCTAACATGTAATTCTTGTTGGCTGTTACTCACCTGTTTGTTGCTATCTTTTTGTTTAGAAATCCTGACCTCTAGTTCTTACTTTTCCCATTTCAGCTCTTTTATTTGCTTTTCCATCTTCCCTTTGTGCCTTGTTATTTTCCTCTAAAGTTCTTATAATCTCTTTTAGTGTTTCATTGTCTTTTACCTTACTTTCATAGCCTTCCGTCATTACTATATTTATATTCGGAATTTTATCATTCGGATTTGATACAAAGGTGTAATTACCTAATTGTGCTTACGGGAAAGAACCCCATGCTCGTAACTCGCCGTCGATTCCATTTTTGTACTTAGATACTTCTCATACTTGTCCTTAAAACTATGGATTGAGTTAGCATTAAGTACCTCCTCATTTAGCGAATTCCAATCATCAACTGCTCTTACACTAAAAAGTACTTCGTTACATCCTGCAAAGAAATTTTCTTACGAAGCTTCCAACTATGACCTCTAGTTCTAGTGCTAGCCATATCAAAATATCGATCCCTATCCACTCTGTCATAACCATGAAGAAATTTAAAAACAGTCCTCATATCCCCCTTATTTTTCTAGCTTCGAGTAATAGTAAGTCTAATTCCCTCAGCCTCTCCTCATAACTGGGATTACGTATTTCTGGTACCAGCTTCGTGGCATGTCTTTTAACTTTTTCCAGCTTAACTACGTCATTTTTCAAGAGAGGATTCCAAAAGGGGGCTGCATACTCAAGCCTTGGCCTCATATTGGTTGCATAAATATTTTTGAACATTTCCTTGTCCATCTGCCTGAAGACTACCCTTACAATTGCTAAGGAAGCATATGCTGCCCTTACTATGCCATTTATATAAACATATGGAGTCAAATCTGCCAATATGTTTACTCCTAGATCTCTAAATAACTGTATTCTCAAAACTTTTTTTTTTCAACATAGGTTTTAAATTACTGCATTCAGAAAGATTCAGAAAGCTTTTTTTTTTCTCTAACTCCAGAGACTGACAAAATCAATGGCCATTCAGTATAAGCAGCAACGAAAACAATCATTGTGAGTGGCATGGATATCTACAAGAATGAGAAAAAGCTAACAAATAGGGCGAACAAAATTAAGCAGAGAAGGCCGAAAGCAAGACCTAGAATAAAGATACGGTGGATAAGCATGTGGTATGTTTGTGAAGCCAGGAAGGGAGTTAGCGTAAGAGATAGGGATGGATGGAGTATGGGTGTTTATGAATGATGAAGCCCAAGAGATTTTGCTGCACCTACTGTGTGTGTGTGTGGAAGAGAGAGAGAGGGAGTTAGGAATGGTGAGGTATTGTTTTGAAGTGAATGTAGGGGTTGTGTCTGGATTGTGTTATATTGGCATATTTGTTCCATGTTTATATAGATAGGAGTGGTAAGGGAAGTATAGGTAAGTGGAATAATTTGCTATTTGCAAACAATACTGCAGTAGTAGTGGCCTCAAATGAGAAACTGAAGCAACTGAGTGACAGCACGTGTGTGTGAGTGTGAGAGAAGAAAGTTGGAGAGTAAATATGAGGAAAGGTAAAGTTAAGAGATGTACGAGGAATAATGAAGGTGGTACATTGAATATGAATGAATGGTGAGATACATTAGGGATGGGAAACATTTTATAAACTGAGGCCCATCTACAGTATACAGAAGTGGATGGAGGAGCTACAGAGTAAAGAAAGTCAATGCACAAGTGGGATGAAGAGTGTGATAAGAAATAAGTAGATATGAATGCAAAGAGGAGGTAGTATGCAGGACAAATTGTGTCTATAAGACTGTATAGAGCAGAAGTTTGGGACAAAAAGAGGACGAGAGAAAGAGATTGGATGTAATACCGATGAGGTCTTTTGAGAATTATGATAGATAAATCAAGATCAAATGAAGTGACGTAGGCAGATGCAAAGCAGAAAAGGGACATTGAAAAAAACTTGTCTGATAAGTTAGACCTGAGAATGGCAAGGTAGTGAGGTATGGATATATACAAAACTGAATGAGAAAAAGCTAACAAATAGGGAAGAGAACAAACTCAAGCAAAAAAGTGCCAAAAGAAAGACCTAGAAAAATACAGTGGATAAGCACATGGTATGTTGTGAAGCAGGGAAGAGGGTCAGCAAAGAGATAATAATAATAATAATAATAAACTTTATTTCCATTTCAATACAATGGGTATTCGTCAGCCAGGGCAAGCCCCACCCCCCACTGTGGTGTCCAAACACAGCAGTTCCTGCCAGTAAACAGCTTAAACTCTCGGTCTTGGACGGGAACCGATCTTTCGACCTCGTGAATGCGAAGCCAGCGCGTTACCACTGTACTAGCCAGCATAGGAATGGATGGAGTATGGCTGTTAATAAATGATGAAGCCCAAGTGATTTTGCCACACCTACTCAGTGCCATAGAATGGGACTAGGTGCTGGGGGTGACACAAATTTATGAGGTGGATGTACACCAGCAATAGTTGTTGGGCCCGGGCATATGACCTATTTCCTCCTTATACTGTTGCTGACCCAGTTTGGCGATGAGGGGGGGATATCGTGGCAACCGTTCATCCCTTGTGTTGTAATGTGAGAGATGGTATTCTGGTGAAGGGTTTGCACTATAACTCAACCACCTTCATTACAAGGGGAATCTTGGCTTTGGTGTGTATGAATATATGTATAATTAATACATTCAGTAGAAATCATTAACCTTTTCCTCTTGTCAAGTAAGACCACATCTCATTGAGATAGCAAGGTGGCTACAAATACAGAAGAGAGTAATGGGAGCAAGATTTCAAAATATCCTGCATATACTTTCCTCCAATATAAGCTGCTTAATAGAAGGCAAGAAAAATATCCTGGAAATGAGGAATTATCAGCTTTCCCCCGGATCCCTCTCTTTTTAGTTGGTTCCTACGTGTTGAATGCAAGAATAAAACTCTGTCTCTAATCATCAGAGACAAATAAAATATTAAATCGGCAATAGTGGCTTTCCTAGTGAGGTTCAAACTGTGCCGGGTGACACTAAGATACAATGTCTATATACCGTAATTGTTTCCCGGAGTTTCTTATGAAACTTATTTTATAAAAATATCAATATAGTGGGCTATAGCAACAAAATATATTTATTAGTCTAGTTCACATACATCTATATACTAGTACGGGCGTACCTCAATGCCAATATACTTTTTGATCCTTCTAAAGCACTCCAGCTCGCGCAGTCATCATTAACCACTCACAATTATATGCTTTCGTTGCTGCTTATGTTGGATGGTGGTTGATTTTGTCAGTCTCTGTTTTTACAACTACAAGATTGAGGTGAATAGTTTTTTGAACCTATTTTGAAAAAAGAGCTTTAAGAATACAGTAATTTGGAACCTATTGGAAAAAAAAACCTAAGAATACAGTAATTTAGAAACTATTTTGAAAAACTTAAGAATACAGAAATTTAAAGAAGAATGGGAAAACATGATAAGGCTGTTGCCCAGTTTTCCATAAGGTTGCAATACAAAGTAGTATAATTTTTCAAAACAATTTTATTGTGAGTATTCATATAATCCAAGAAATAATATAGTGTAGCAAACTAGTTCTATCGACATTTGCGGATTTAAATTTGAATTATGATTCAAAAGTGACATCAGAATTTCAAAGTAAATGTAAATTAAAGGTGGAAGCTTATTTTTCTTTTATATGAGTAGTTGTATTTGCTCATATTAAGGAATGATGATTTGAGAATAACATAAATGCAAAACAGTAGTAGGGACTCTGCAGCATGTGGTGCAGGAGATCCAAGGGAATGAGTGATATCAGAAGTTACAATACTAGTAATAAGTGACTCCTAATCTATAAGTTTACGAGGTTTTTCTAATGTGATGCCATATCTCACTTAAGTCAGCTGTGGTAATCACAAGTGGTAAGATGGGGAGGCACAGGGCTTAATGATACAAGAAGTACCATAAATAAATCAAGTAGTTGTGCGTGGATAATTATCTTAATCTAACAAAACGCCTGTCAAATGACATAGGCAAATGTGTGCCTATTTCTACGTTTAATACAGCAAAATTTACCCATACGCATAAGAGTTCATGTGCTGTCACACCAGAAGTATCCATTTTTTATTCTGAACTCCTGCATCGACTTCACGCTCTCACAGATGCTGTTCGTTCAGAGAAGAAAAGTCTATATGGATACTCATTACGCTGTAATAAATCACACACTTAAAAATTTATGCTTACATGTATTTACATATATGTACATGCCTTTGAACTTTCCACATATTTCTTTAAAAATATGAATGCATTTTGAGTTTACAATGTCCTCAGGAAATTCCATTTCTTACAAAAAAAAAAAAAAAAAAAAAAAAAAAAAAAAAAAAAAAAAACATATATTACAAACATACTTTCTTAAGAACCTACAAATTATAACCTTGAGTTTTACAGCTAATTATATGAAAGTATTGCTCCCTATCGACTCTGTAGAAACCTTGGCAATATTTTTAATGCACTATGCTTTAACAGTACAAATAAGCATTTCATTCTTGAGCTTTTCTAATTTCTAAAACTGAGTTAAGTTCAACTACAACGGGCTTATAGAAAAATTACATTGATAAAAATGACTTATTCAAGATTATAATCAGCTCTTTAAATAAAATTTGATATTACCTGTCAACACCTTACTAAAGGAAGCTCCTTCATAACTGCAAGCTTATGGGAGGTATTTCTGATATCTTATATTAGAAAAGGCATCCACCCTTAATACCCAAGCTTCAATTTATCTAGTGTTTCTCCCCACAGTGGAGACAAATAATGAAACATAAAAAACAATACGTTGTTAATAGAAAAGTATGTCCAACAGATTACTATTGCTGAACCATCAGTTGCTGGAAATGTTCTAGCAAGGCCTCTCCTGCTTCAGGTAAGTTTGCACCAGCACTTGAAGCAGCTTCAAGTATCTTCACTTCCTCCTTCAATTTCAAAAGCATTTCGATTCTCTTTTCAAAATGTTTGAGTTTCTGCATCTTCTCACTCTGTACAAGGAGGTCTATGTATTCTATTGTAGAGACAGGATTTGGTTTAAGAGCAATTTCTTCTAACCTCTCAACACATTTTTGAATGTCTTTTATATATTTTATGAGTGTCTGAGCGTGATTCTTGATATCTCTTTCCATTTCATGGATCAAACTTATCTTAGTCAGTTTTCCTAAGCATGCCCTGTTATACCTTTCCAGTAAATCATGGGCAGTACGAATTTCCAGATTCCATGTAGCTTCACATCTGAAGGTCATGTGACAATGAAGATCCCAAGCACAATTTTCAGGACAGACTTTACAAATGCCATTAGCCATAGCAGCACAGCGTTTTTTGTTTGAATTCTGTGGAAGATGGCATGGGAAATGACAGGTAAAACTGCATTTTGTACAATTGGTCACACACTCGTCTCGGTTTAATGTAATTTTATGAATTTTAGGAACTTCAACAGTTATAGAGTAATCACGTGATCCTTCAATATCATCATCCAGCCGTGCAAGCATCTCTCTCTCTTGATTTAATGTTGAGAGATTGGATAAGCCAATGTGAACTTGCTGTTGTAAAGAATATACTACAGTCTGGAGGTGCCGCTTCTCCTCCAGCACTTCTTTTGTCAATGTCAAACTCACTGGCATCATCTTTCCCAGGTTTGTAAAAAAGTTATTCATGTTCTTCGTTGCCATATCCCAGTACTGCTTTGATATGGTTACTTCATCTTCATTATCAGATTCTGAATCTCCTCCAAATGTGTATTTTCCTTTTTTATTTGGAGCAAAGAGGGCACTGTTGTTGAATTTGTATATCTCAGTATATTCCAAACCAGTTTCATCTAGACATTTTAGCACTGGTGGTTTCCTTGCATCTGAAAAGGTGGTCATAACAAAGATGTTTTTCTTAACATCCTTACCAAACATAGACAAAAGACCATCCAAGACATATTTCTGAGTCTGTGTAAGACGTGTCTGAGATGCAGGGATTACAAATCCTATTCCATTCACTTGACTGATTCCATAACTTTGTTTCAGGAATGTTTCAAGTTGCGCCATCATTTCTTGGTCTCTTTCAATACCTCGTGTGTCACCAAATCCAGGAGTATCTATCAAAATATAATTATAAGCGAAAGGCATACCAAAAGAATGATAAAAAGCAAAAGCCGTTATATAATCAGTTTGACTATGCGCTTGTGATCTACTATTATTATCTATATTATCAACAATTTTGAATCTAAAGTCATCTTGAAATTCAACCTGAAATATATAATTTGCCATAGCGTTTATCAGAGTGGTCTTCCCTGTTCCCGTAGCTCCAACAAGTAAGATGACTTTAGTGGGGTTATGATTTTCTCTGCCTATAGAGAGTTTCTGAACTTTGTATTTTTCATCTCTGTGTTCAAGATTCATTTCCAGTTTCCCAATATACAGTCCCTCACTCATTTCAAAAGTCTTACAGAAGGTCGTCTTGAGCCATTCCTTGAAACTGTTGTTCTTTTTCATCTCAGTCCTTCCATCTTGTGTGTTATTTTGCAGTACTTTATGAATCTTACTAGTAACTTCTTTTTGCTTATCATCAGTAACATTTACCTCTGCAACGGCAGGGTTATCTGTCTGTGCCTGCAAAAAATAAAGTTTCCTCATGAAAGTAAGAACAACTTATATATATATATATATATATATATATATATATATATATATATATATATATATATATATATATATATATATTATATATATATATATATATATATATATATATATCTTCTTCTTCTTCTTCTTCGTCTACATCTTTTCCCACTTTTATGTGGGGTCGATGTTTCTGGCCAGTTATCTGTACTGGCCATATTTTGGTTTTGGCAAAATTTTTATGGTCGGATGCCCTTCCTGCCGCCAACCCTCCCCATCTACCCGGGCTTGGGACCGGCACCAAGTTGAGGCTGGCTTGCCCCCCTCAGTGGCTGGGTATTATATATATATATATATATATATATATATATATATATATATATATATATATATATATATATATATATATATATATATCATGGCTAACTAAAACACCCAAGGCCGGGTTAAGCTAATGCAGGGACTGTACCTTATGTTATAAAGGTACCCTGAATTGACAAAAACACCCAAATATTTTATGATAAATCATTTACTTGCATTGTAAGGTGATTCAATTTTCTAATTTACTATGTAGAACAATAATACAACAAATATGTCAGACACTTCGGTAAATAATATTATTTACATTCAAGTATGAATTTCTTCAGGTAAAACAACAAAACTACGATTTAAGATATATTTTCTAGATTTAGTATGAGCAAATGTTTTTATGTTACTGAGTCTTTTTCACGCATTAGTTCAAGTTTAGTGCTAATTAGAGCGAGATTATTCAGTCTGTTGCGTAGCATGGTGCTCTTAGTTCATTTTTAAACCAATTTGGTCCTTTTTTCAGTCCTCTTATGTAACAATTGCAGTTATGAGCACATGCAAATTACATGCATTCAACAACCCATTGGGAATATTCTGAAAATTATATTTGGTTGCTTTATGAAACTAATTTCAGCTCAGAGATACAGGCTGGACCTCACAGTCTAATCTGATTGTGTATGTTCCTGAAATGGTTCAGACTTACCAAAAACTAGGAACAAAATTAGGAACCATGACTTAGGTCGTACCCCATAAAACTTCTCATCACTAACCACATCCACATCACATCATACTTTTACATAACACTCATCATTCTAAACATAAAACAGTAAAAACTAATTTTTAAAATTATTCATAATATGTAAATTTTGAGGGCCCATGTGGAAAATGTACCCAATTTTTTCCTCTTTTCTTAGTCTTGCCCATTTCCTCAGTTAGCATGAAATAGGTGGCTATATTATATCGCAAGTGTAGTAAGATAAAATAATGAAAAGTGACTACAGGGGGTCCTCAACTTACATCAAGAGTTGTTCTCATAAAGTGATGTAACCCGAATTTCAGTGTAAGTCGGAACACACCTAAATAAGCACCTATGCTAATGCAGTAGTAAAATTTCTTACTTTTTCATGCATTTCACTATCTCAAATATCACTTCAATGGTGATGACTTTCTATTTCTTCGCACTGCCATCAGAAGAAGCTGCTTTACGCTTCGGAGACATAATCTATCTATCTACCTTGGCTGTTTCCCTCTTTAATTGGGGGGTAGCCGACATCAAGAAAAGAAAACAATAAGGGGCTTACTTTGCTCTATGGGCAATGATGAGGGACCTAGCGACCATTCAGATGGCACAGGCCAAAAATGATTAAAAAGAAGCAAAATAAATTATGTGAGATGTGTTGTAACCATGAAACACTGTAACTCGAGGACAATGTAAACCAAGGACCCCCTGTATAAGGAAATGCTATTATATGAGACAAAGAGGTTACATAAAGGAAATAGCCTCTAATAGCATTTTGTACCCCACTTCTGATGCAGTTATATAGTATTAAAGCCAAAGCCTAAAAGGATTAAGCTATCGATCAATGAAACGACGCATAAGGCTGTTTTTATGTCTTACGGGGTGAAGATATTTTACATAGTTGAAGATCACCCAAGACGAGCCACTAACCAGTCGTAAATATATTTTCTGGGTTAAAGAAGAGTTGCCCATACATAAGACTGAGAATAAGTTATGTTTCACTACATAGCTATGTAAACACCTGGTGCCAATGAATGAGGGTGATACAGCTTATAAAATAAAGAAATATTTAACTTTTATGATCATCATAATAGACCCAGAAAATAAAAGACAAATGATTCTAAGGAAATATTTGGAAATTAATAACCTTGATATAATGTAACCAGAATAGATGAATAATTATAGATCAAACATCCAAGACATATGAAAAATAATGCTGCCAGATTGTGAAATGCAGATTTCACCAAAAAGAGTGCAAGTATTTAGTGCAGTCCTGTGGGACTCTCGAAAATAAGAGGTCCATATTATATGCTACTACTGTAAAGGCATATATCTAATCAAACGTCAAGTATGGTCCATGGCTCAGTTGGTATCGTTAAAACATGGCATCAGGCAAAAGTAGGCATCCCTTCTACAATTTTCAATCCATCTAAATACATATTCCTTGGATGGCATGAATGAAGTTAATTAGGTGTGAGCTAAAAAATGCATACTGGAAATAACGAGAAACAATAGCCTGGTGTGAGTCGCAGCATTTGTCTCACCTTGACATTCTAATAGTTCTAAATGAGGCTTTTTTTTTGAAAGATCAAGGACTTTGACAGGTTAAATGAAGTTAATTAGGTGTGAGCAAAGAAACACATTATGGAAATAGCCCGTTGAACAATCTAATTAGTGTGTTAATATGCTGCCGTGAGTTGCTCCATTCCTGTCCCACCCAGCCATTTTATTTCATGTTTATGGATGCCATGTTTTGCTTTCGCAATGCATGCCTCAAAGTCAAACTAATACTCAAACAATTGTTTGGCTAGGTTTGTTCACGAAACTATGCCTTAGGTTAATCTGGCCCCCATTAAAACTTGGGATGTACAACTTAAGCTATATTAATAATCTATGATGGGTAGGGGGAAAAGACAATAATAATAATATTAATAATAATACTGTATAGTAATAATAATAATAATAATAGAAGATGATGTACCCAAAAAAGCAAGGAAATATAACTGCAATATCAGAAAGTTCCGGTTTTATGTCACGGACTCCCTTATCAACCAAGGGCTAGGACGGTTGCCTTCTTGCGAAGGACTTGTTTTGGCAGATGTAATCCTTACGCTGAGTGCATGCCTTTGCTAACCTCAGACCGTGACGGGGCGCGAACCCTCGACCTGACGCCTCAGAGTCGGAGACGCTCCCGACTGAGCCACGGAACTGCAATATCAGAAAGAAAACTATAAAAAAGAAAATAAAGTTTTTGCACTTACTGTCGTTTGAATACTGGACTCCCGAATCCACCCCCTCTTGTTTTGTAATTTCCTTTTTCTCCCCATCAGTGCTCTGTAAAATGAAAAATAACAATAATTTTGCAAAATCTTATTAGCTTATTTGTCAAATTTCCATACATTATATTCCTAGGACTAGTCTTATCCATCCAATGTCTATGATGATATATTTCATCCTTGGATACACTGAGTCCTGTCAATCAAAGGTACTAAGCAAATACACCTTATTCCAATGCGGGTTTGAGCAAACTGCTGGACATTATAATATGCATCCAGCCTTAATACTCCAGCTCCATCACAGCTATGTCCTCCGATGTCGTATGACTTCCGGTACGCCGAAGCCAGAATCTGAAACTGTAACAAGTCGTGAAGAGAAACGTGAGAGGCTAGAGGTCAAGGGTGAAATAGAATACTCTCCCAATTGTTTTTCTTCGGTACGGTCAATGTTTGTAGAAAGTGTCAAGGAGATATATGACCGGAACCATGAGACTTAGCATCTGGCATCGAGTACCCGGTGAGGATGAAAGGCCCGGAAGTTAGCCATTTCCTGAACAACAAGAAACACAAACATGTGGCCCATACATATGTACATGCCCTGGAGAGTTACCCAATAGCCACGCTCTGACCTGGAACTTTTCCGTTCTATAGGTTTGTTGAAACAGCTCCGCCCCAAAATAGGGGCGGACTCCACTTCGAACCTGGCGTTGATTTGCAGGACTAGATGTCACTCGAGTTCATTGGCAGGATTGGATGTCAAGCCACGCCCTGCCCCGGGGGTATTTCAAGAACCACCCAGGGCAGACACAGTTAGTTAGAACTTTGCCAGGGGCACGAATAGATCAGAGATTGTGATAATCATAGGGTGGGGGCATTGAGGCGTCGGATGTGTTGTACTCTAGAATAAATTAAGATAAAGGAATCACTGCTTGTCCATTCTTACCTTGTACCCGTCTGGTACTAATAACTATAACGTAGTAATTAATCATTACGTCAGTGGTGGCAGCGCAGTACGGATCATCACGCCTGAAAAAACATACGAAGAGACAGGTGAATGCCAGTGCAGACCCGTGCGGAGAAAACAAGAATGGCAAACGCACAAGACCAATATCTCCCAAATTGGGAAATGGGCGACGACGAGAAAGACCGGAAAATTCTCGAATTGGAGGAGCAAGTGCGGCGCCTACAAGCACGCGCCGACGCCGCTCCGTCGAGAAGGAACCCGGTCGACGACGACAACCCCGACAGCGAAACCGACGCCTCAAACATCGACGAACAGCCTGCCGCTCCGAACCCCGTGGTGACACAGGGAACGCAGCAGGCCATGCCCCCTATCCGTGCCCTGGTGGTAAAGGCGCCACGAGTCAAAGATTCACCTTTACACTTTGACGGCGCAAACGTGAAAGGCCTCGAGTATCCATCCATATTTCCCGCAGCTGATTTTTTGACACACTTAGGTTTGCGGATGAGAAGTGCCGAGTGGACCGACGAGTACCGAATTAACGAAGTAGTACAAAGGTGCACCGGATTCGCGGCCGAGACCCTTGGTAGAGACGAATGGTCGGAAATAAAACAGTGGGAAATTTTTAAGGATCGGTTCCTAAAAATGTTCACAGTGCGACAGAGCGAAGACACGCTCATATCTAAGATCCAAAACAGTCCCCGAAGGCGGGGAGAGCAGTTGAGTTGGTACGCGAGAAGGATTGAAACGTTAACGGGTTCAGTGAGTGAAATTGTCGATAACTCGTACATGCGACAAAGTATTGTGCGGAGCGCCTTACGGAAAACTGTTCCGGAGAAATGCCACTTTCTGTTGAAATCCAACATCCCGGTCCCCGAGCTCGTGCGTCTACTGCTGAATTGGTTCGAGAGCCACCCTGGTCATGGGCTTTCGGAAGAAGAAATTGATAGAGAAAGACTCTTAGGACCGACCGCGGTCCCCGTCGCAGCCATGACGAACGATCGAGGACCGAGGTTCCGAGACACGCAGGCAAGATGGTGCGCAAGGTGTGGCGGCACAGGTCACTCCCAGGATTGGTGCGTGGCAACGGCCCCACCGGACGTAGTCTGCTACAACTGTCTGGGGGCCGGACATCGGGTTAGAAGATGCCCCTCGCCGAGGATAACTCACGGAGTCGGGCAACAGGCGTTCTGGAAACAAAAAAAAACGCCGATGCCCCGACGGGAACCCCCAGCGAACGGTCCGAACACCTCCGGTCGAGGAGCTATCGCTCCTCCCGAACGAGAAGTTGTGGACATCACAAGACCACCTCCTCAGCGCAGATAAGTACTTGTAGTTTCTATCTAATGAGTAACGGGATCTTGCTAATAGAAATTGCGGTCGGTGGAATCCGCCAAGTTGCTTTGTTAGATACGGGCTCAGCCGTATCATTAATTGACCGTAGTATTGTTGCAGACCCCCTCACTAAATTAGATACGCCAGTAGTTATTACCACTTTGGGCGATAATACCCCGAACTTTGTTAGAGTTAAAGAAGTGGTGAAACCCGTGATTGCATTTGAAGGGTGCCCCACAAGATTCAAATGTGCTTTTTTTGTTGTACCTAGGCTAAGTGTCGAACAGGCGAAAGTAATAATTGGTTTCGAGGACATGGTAAAAATGGGAGTCAGTATTGTTAATGCACGCGGTAAAACTACCGTAACGGTAAATGAGAGCGAAATAGTTGCACGTTCCGCGCGCGCGTCAGTGTCTGCATGCGTGTTGAAAGAGAAAAACGATGACTACATCGTGACGCTTCGGGAAGAAATTATTGAGAGCGGTACTGCATGCGTTTTAGAAGTTATTACCTCGCGAGTAATCCCGAACGCTCGAGCCTTATGTGCAGAATTTGTCGGAGAATACGCGGATTTTTTTCCTAATAAACTGCTAATGGTCCCTGAGGGATCGCGGAAATTAACTGTGATGTGCGCAAACATGTCGCCGGTCCCGCTAGTTATTCCTAGAAACACGAAAGTCGCCGAATTCGAGGAAGTGTGCGAGTGTTACAGCGTAAATTTCACAAGGGTCGCGGAAGACCCCGAGCGTATCATAAATTTGCAGACGTTAGCGAGAGGACTGAGCGCTGCTGAACATTCTACTTTTATGACTGAACTTGTCGCTAAATATTATGATGTTTTTGCGTTAGATAACGACCCCCTTGGAGAATGCACTCTCATGCCTTTTGATATTAACACAGGAAGTCACCCCCCCACCTTTGTCAAACCCTATCGCACTCCGTTTGTATACGAAAAAAGGTTAGAGGAAATGGTGTCTGATTTAGAGAAAAAGGGCGTCATTAGCTTGTCTAAAAGCCCTTGGCACAGTCCCATAGTGGTAGTTAAGAAGAAAGACGGAGATCTTCGATTGTGCGTGGATTTCCGCAAACTAAATTTGCTCACAGAAGGCGATAAATTCCCCCTCCCCATAATTGAAGATGTATTGTGTCACGTTAGCGGCGCTAAGTATTTTACCACTCTCGACCTCCTGGCGGGTTACCACCAGGTAGTCTTGAAAGAGAAGAGTAAAGCGAAGACCGCTTTTTCAGTAAATAATAAACTTTACGAATATAATCGTTTGCCTTTTGGGTTAAAAAACGCCCCCAGTCATTTCAGCAGACTCATGACAACCGTTCTCCTAGGCCTCATCGGTAACGCCGTGTTAGTGTATTTAGATGATTTAGTCATAATCGGACAAACCTTTGAAGAACACGCCCGGAACCTCATTTCAGTTTTAGAAGCCTTAAGACAGAATAACCTGCGCGTGAAATTGTCTAAGTGCCAGTTTTTCAAAGCCGAAGTAGAATTTCTCGGGCACAAATTGTCATCCGCGGGTGTGGCAGTATTACACGATAAAGTAAGAGCCATTGAAAAGTTCGCACGGCCAAAAACGTGTAAAGATGTTAGATCATTTCTCGGACTTTGCTCGTATTACCGTAAATTCATTGAGAAGTATGCGGACATTTCCCGTCCCTTAGACAGGCTCCGAAATGCTCACCAGATTTGCTGGACGTCCGAGCACGAGACCGCATTCGTAGCTTTAAAGAAAGCCCTAATGTCCACTCAAGTACTCGCTTACCCTAAATTTGATCGGGCGTTCTACGTCACGTGCGACGCTTCCGACGTTGCGATCGGCGGAGTAATATCGCAGGACGATGACGAGAAGAGAGACCGCCCCATTAGTTTCGCTTCCCGGGCGCTCACCGACACTGAGCGGCGGTATTCTACCATCGAACGAGAAGCACTCGCTATCGTGTTCGTACTAGAAAAGCATAAATATTTCCTACTTGGATATCCAGTAATAATTCGTAGCGATCATTTGCCGTTGAAGTACGTGTATGCAAACCCGCTAAATAACCAAAGGCTTTCCCGATGGCTGTTAAGACTTATGCAGTTTAATATACAGGGGTTTGAGTATGTACCCGGAAAAAGTAACAAAGTAGCAGATGCCCTGAGCAGGGGAGTGCGGGAAGCCCCCGCCCTGGCCATTACCCGTTCAATGAGGAACGCGGGCCATCGGACTGTGGACACGAACCGTCCTGCAACTGCGGGAGCCGATCCCGATTCCGCACACACACTCCTTCAGAGTAGTGGAAAAAAACATCCTTATAAGGTACCTAAAAGCGTGAATGGGGGGAGTGGAAGTGAGCGAGGACCGAGTGAAAATTGCGAGACTGAGCATGAAAGTGAGCGAGGACCGAGTGAAAATTGCGAGACTGAGCATGAGAGTGAGCGAGGACCGAGTGAAAATTGCGAGACTGAGCATAAGAATGAGCGAGCGAGTGTGAATGAGGGAGGGGAGGGTTTTTGTGGGTGGAATCGAGAGGAGCTCGTAAGGAAGCAGGACGAGGACGCATTGTGGGGAGAGGTAAAGAAACTCCTACAAGGAATAAATGGCGGAGTCCCTGTTAAAATTAGACGCCAAATAAAGTTATTCGTAACCGAAGGTGGAATCTTGTATAAGATGTTTAAGAGAAAAGACGAAGAGGGGGGATACGCGGCAGTACTCCCCGAGGAATTCCACCGTCACGCCCTCTTTCTGTGTCACACGAGTCCCGCCGCCGGCCATATGGGAATTGAGAAAACGTATCGGTTGCTAAGTACCCAATTTTATTGGAAAGGGATGTATAAGGACGTCGTAGAGTACGTAAAGAAATGCCACGTGTGCAATTGCTTCAAAAGACAGCCAAATACAGTTCCCCCTGCCCGGATTTGGCCGCGATGCAGTTTTAAATGGGAGAGAGCCCATTGCGATTTGATAGGCCCCTTACCCCGATCATATGATGGCTACTTATACATATTCGTACTCACAGACGAATGCACAAGATATACCTTCACGTATGCGATGAAGGATAAGACCGCGGCTTCGGTCGCCGTTGCCCTGTACCAGTTCACATTAGTATTTGGATTCCCTCGAGAGGTCGTAACTGATAATGGACGCGAATTTATGAACGAAGTTTTCAAGGGGTTATGCGAGTTGGCACGAGTTCGCCATGCCGCGGTCCAAGCGTATCGGCCGCAAGCTAACGGGTTAGTAGAGCGGCGAAATGCCTCCATTATTACACTATTACGCCAACTTGCTGCCTCTGACCCCCAAGGATGGAACCTGCACCTGAAACAAGCGGAGCAGGCCCTGAATTTTGCATATCATAAATCCATCGGGGACTCCCCCTATTTCTTAGTGTTTGGGGAAGATCCCAAATTACCCTGGGACACCTTCGCCCCGCAAAAGCTCTTGCCTGTGTATGATATTGAGAGTCTTCGCACGTACGTGATAAATACCGCCAGAAAGACCTACGAACTTACGGCGGCCATCCTGGATAAACAGAAAGAGAGAGATGCAAAAGCGTATGATCTCAGGCATAGCACGAAGAAGCATGAAGTAAAAGTAGGCGACCGAGTCTACGTGAAAAATGTTAACCGCCAGCATAAAATGTCCCCCTTGTATCTAGGTCCATATCGGGTATTAGAGATAGCGCATGACAATATAACCCTTAGAGATTTATGCAGTGATAAAATTTGCCATTTTCATTCCAGCTTGGTCATAAAGAAAGAATGGGAGCTGACAAGAAATGACAACAAAAATGTTACACAGCCATTTCCCGTATTTGAAAGAATGGAAGTTGTCCCGGAAGACGAAAGAACGGGGGAGAAAACAGCACCCATATCCGCAAACCCCCGTAAAAGCTAGTCAGCCGGAGCCCTGAAGGCAAACCTTGGGCAGGATAAGAGCAGAAAGAATAATGAAATAAAAGGGGTGGTAAAAATAAAAGTACACCACCGTGCGTAAGTATGGGCGGACAGACAGAACGGTCTTATGGCGGACTTCCCCCGTTCTGAAGGAAATTCTGTTGTTTAGTAATTTAAATAAGTTAAATTCGAGATAGTAAAAGAATATATATATTTTCTGTTTGAATTGTTCATGTACAACTCCTTACGAGATTTTGAAACTTAAGCAAAATGCATTCTTTACTGTTGCTAATGAAATATACTTTTTGTTTTTATTATTGCATACACAGAGATAGACTTTTTATATTCGTTGATACCCGTTTTTGTTATAGTTCTTTTTGTATTGAAGAAATCTTTAAAATCTTACTTAAAGAGTTTTGAAAAGATTATCTAGAGATAACTATGGTTAATCCCTATCATTTTCATGAATTTTAGATTACAATTGAGCTAATTAAGATAATTGAGATTATTAGAGATTATCTGCTGAGTTTTAAATTTAAAATTAATGATATTTAAGTCATTATAAGACGTCTGTTAAGAAAAAGATATTTGTACTCTTGTTGATAGTAGTAGGGATAGTGTCACATATGATTTTAATCTTTTGTTTTAATTTCATCAGAGTGGGTGCGCTCCGACTCAACCCTCTGATTTATAGCAAGAAAAGAATTGTCATTATAGACGAGGATGTGTATGCTGTTACAGTAAAGTCCTTATCAAGATTAAACAGAAAGGAATGGATTTATGCTTCGACAGTTCTGCAGTTGTACACTAAGTTCTTTTTGCTTTTGTTTTTGTTAATGAGGGAATGAGAATAGCCGCTGACAATAAACGTAAAACTCTATCGATAGTCATTCCTAAAGTTTGTTCACTTCCATTTGTTTATTATGTTATTTTAGAAATACTCTGCGACGATTTTTTTATTTTCAGTACAAGTTAAAGGACGGAGGCCCGTCTCAGCTGACACATGGGTGGAAACCGCAACGTATTTCAAGGTCGCCCAGTCTCTCCCTCTCTCTCTCCCTCTCTCCCCCCTCTCTCTCTCTCTCCTACCTTTCACTCGACTCTGAAACTGACAGAGGCCCCTCCCGATGCTAAAAGAATGTTGCCGTCCTTGATTCTTCTTTTTGTTTTTTTTTCCAGCGAAGCTAGGCGATAATTGTGCTTACATTTTATTGCAGTCGATAGATTGTTGCATGCTGTTATTGCATAAATACTAATAAGACATCGGTAGTACCGCCATTTGCATAAATATTTTTGCCACATGTCGCAACTGTTTAGAGAATAAATAGAACTCCCATTGACAAATTGTGGAGCCAGCAAGTTGCCACTTATGCTCTATATATATACATAGATTATGACAGCAGGAATTTGAATAGTAAAAGAGACTGTGTTAGAATGAGCATTACTATGAAGTATAAGTATAGAACTCTGTTCTTACTTCTGAATGCCAGTCTCCATTGTATATATATTGATATTTCTGATTTAGTATATTTATTTCTATTGTTTATTATTCTTATTTTGATCATGGTTAACTAGTAATGTTATTATGTTGACTGATATTGTTGCTATCTCTCAATGGCCTGTTGCTAACTATTATTTTTGACATACAAGCAGCAGTAACCTGATGATTTGTATCTTTTATCTGAATTCATACTTGATGTTACTGTAGCCACCGCTAATAAGAATGTTTCTTTAGTGGCTTTTCTCAGTATTTAATGATTGTTTTATGACTACAGTAAAGTAATGCTATGTATCAGTTACCCAGCTAAGTCCCGAATGGTTGGGAATCCTAATCTAATGATGTAGGCAAACGTGCACATAAGGAATATGTTTCCAGGCAACCCCGACCTGCAAGTTCTAAAAGTCTTTAGTTTTGTCCTCTCAAACAAGTCCCTGTTGCCCATTGAATAGAGATTGCAATCACTTGCAGTTGCAGGGGAGGCAAAGTATAGCCTCCGAGTACCAACGTATGGCCATTGTTGGTACCCAGAAGTCATAGGGAACCTTTCTTACAACTGTAGTAGTGACATAGGTTCAAATTTTCATCCCGAGGTCTGCTTCGAAGGTACGTGTGGATTGCCGTACGGAAGAGAAATCGCTGTGACGTTGCAGGTCTCCTGCGTGGTGGTCTTAGTCAAGATCGGCCGAGGGCGGGACGAGAAAGCCAGGCTGGAAGGATTAGAAAGGTGCATCGATCGCTTCCTCTTTGTCTTGCCTATCTTGGAAATGGAGATAATTTATGGTAACAAACCTGGGCCTGCAGCAAGGACGGCGGGAGAGTGAAAAAATGAAATCCCAGAGAGAAACCGTGGAATCGCGCCTAGCAAGAATTCATGAGCAAGGGACAGAGAAAACAAAAGTTTTAAAATATCCTAAAAAAAAAAACACTCTAAAAAGCCATGTAAACGAATTGATGAAATCCCAGAGAGAAAGAAGGGTATTTAAAAATCCCTTATTAGTTGTTGGAAAGAACAACCCACGCTTTAGAACTGAAAAAATGGGAAAGAAAAGGTCCCCTTTTATTACTTGTTTTACCTAGTTTTAAGATAATTTTAAGCGACAACTCAGAGACTCCTTTAAAGATAGTTTTGAATAAGTGCCTTTGATGGATTGTATGATTTGCACCGACAGTAATAAGTTGTCTTCTGTTTGAATAATATTAGTGTTTTGCTTTAGCATTGTCATTGTTTGAATCATGATTTAATCTTTGTGTTCATTGAGTTCTCATATCAGTTTGTCTCTGGATAGGAATTGCACATTGGAATGATGAATGTTTTCTGACTTTTCACATCGTAACCAATAGTTGTTTCAGGAGTAGTTTTTAAGGCCTAATTTTAAGACAAATCAATGCCCCATAGTAACGACAGGAAGTTTCCATTTATGTTATTGTCTATCGCATTTTAAATGTTCTACATGATTTATCTTTTTACTGTAGCTAACCAACTTTTGTAAATCTTTTGAAAAAAGGAGAGAAGTAGACACAGTAACGTCATGATCTAAACTAACTTGTGATCTTAATTAGTATTTAATAATGAGTAGTTACACACTGAAATCCTAATGATTAAAGTTAATTGTATTTGTTGAATATAGGGATGTTTGCACTAAAGATTGTTTAGTGTTCATAGAACCAGGAATTCTTAGATGATAGCTTAAATAATTCGGCCCCATTTTTATTGTAAACTAGTGTTAGCTAGGATATATCCAAGAGCTCTCAAAAGATATCCCATGCTTCGACTGAAATAAGGGATATTTCAGTTTTGGTTGGGAGGGATGTCGTATGACTTCCGGTACGCCGAAGCCAGAATCTGAAACTGTAACAAGTCGTGAAGAGAAACGTGAGAGGCTAGAGGTCAAGGGTGAAATAGAATACTCTCCCAATTGTTTTTCTTCGGTACGGTCAATGTTTGTAGAAAGTGTCAAGGAGATATATGACCGGAACCATGAGACTTAGCATCTGGCATCGAGTACCCGGTGAGGATGAAAGGCCCGGAAGTTAGCCATTTCCTGAACAACAAGAAACACAAACATGTGGCCCATACATATGTACATGCCCTGGAGAGTTACCCAATAGCCACGCTCTGACCTGGAACTTTTCCGTTCTATAGGTTTGTTGAAACAGCTCCGCCCCAAAATAGGGGCGGACTCCACTTCGAACCTGGCGTTGATTTGCAGGACTAGATGTCACTCGAGTTCATTGGCAGGATTGGATGTCAAGCCACGCCCTGCCCCGGGGGTATTTCAAGAACCACCCAGGGCAGACACAGTTAGTTAGAACTTTGCCAGGGGCACGAATAGATCAGAGATTGTGATAATCATAGGGTGGGGGCATTGAGGCGTCGGATGTGTTGTACTCTAGAATAAATTAAGATAAAGGAATCACTGCTTGTCCATTCTTACCTTGTACCCGTCTGGTACTAATAACTATAACGTAGTAATTAATCATTACGTCACCCCAATTTGAATGGGGACTAATTGAGATACACTTCCAATAACTATTTTACTGCAAAAACACAGAGGGAGAAATTGCAAGCTCCCATTCCCATATCCCTTTACCTACTGCATACCACATGTAGGGAATACAAGGCCAGAGTTCCTCCTTCCTGCAACCAAACTTATACCTATTAGTCACCTCTTGGGAATGGACAAAAACTTACTCAGAAGGAAGGGAACAGAGGGTTAGAGTAAGACAGTGTTCAGTTTTAAGGCCATTTTTGTTCCTTGTATATGTAAATGACCTACCAGTCTATAAATTCAGTCATGAATATGTTTGCAGATGATGTAAAGATTGTGGAGTAAGTAAAAAACGAGAACAATGGTAGAGACCTTCAGGAAGACCTAATTATTCTGAATAAGTTGTCAGAAAAGTGCATAATGAAATTCAGTACTTCAAAATGTAAAGTAATTAGAATGGGTACTGGAAGAAGGCACAAGCTTGACTACTTAATGGCAGGAGCAGAACTTCAAGAGACAGAGAATGAGAGAGATCTAGGACTAAACATATCGCCGATTTGTCTCTAGAAATGCATATAAATGGCCTAGTAAGGGCAGCATATGCTTTCTTAGCAAATGTAAGGGTAGCATTCAGGCACATGGACAAGGAAATGTTCAGGAATATTTATGTAGCCTGTGTGAGGCTAAAACTTGAATATGAAGCCCCCTTTTGGGATCCACACTTGAAAAAGCATGTAGTCAAGCTGGAAAAAGTTCAAAGACATGCCACAAAACTGATGCCATAAATACGCAATCTCAGTTATGATGAGAGACTGAGGGAATTATACTTACCATCACTCGAAGCTAGAAGATTAAGGGGGATATGGTGACGGTTTTTAAATTCCTTCATGGTTATCTCAGAGTGGATAGGGATCGATATTTTGATATGGCTGGCACTAGAAGTAGAGGTCATAGTTTGAAGCTTCGTAAGGAAACTTCTTTACAGGATGTAAAGAAGTACTTTTGTAGTGTAAGAGTGGTTGATAATTGGAATATGATAAGTGAGGAGGTAGTTAATACTAACCTAATCCATAGTTTTAAAGACAAGTATAACAAGTATTTCTAAGTACAAAATGGAACCAACTAGTAGACGGGAAGTTATGAGCTTGGGGATCTTTCACGTAAGCACAATTAGGTAATTACACTGTTTTTTTTTTCCTAGATGGCATATTTAAGCTTTTCTTCGTTTTTTATTTTTGTTCATTATTATTACCAAAGTAAAATTTTATCTTAGGATGTGTTTTACCAGAAAAATGTTTCAGTGAAGAGATTAACTAAGTAACTAAATTAGTATACATTAAAAGATATAGAAATTCTGTGTGAGGTTAAATAAAAACCTTTTGTTTATTTTTTTCTGTATTCGGCGAGACCCAAATGGTCAGGGGAGGGGTTGTAGGAGGGGAAGTAGCTCTTAGGAGCCTGAAACATACAGTCAAGGACCTTGAGATTCTTGTAACAAACCTGAATAATAAAATTCGAAATATAGATAGAGAAATGAAAGAGAATGAAACACTATGAGATAATAAGAACTTTAGGGGATCTGATAAGGCACAAGGGAAAGAGAGAAAAGGGACTATGAAAACAAATAAAAAAGCTGGAAGGGGAAAAGAGTGAATATAAATAAGATTTTCAAACTAGATAACAATAAACAGTTGAGTGACAACCTGAATGAATTAAATGTTAGTTCACTGTTTTCTTCTTTGAGAGGCAATTTTGCAGTTTTAAATGTCCAAGAAAGGAAAACATTGAGCATTTAGAAAAGTTTCAATACCTGAATACGGAACATGAGACCATGAAAAGTTCCCTTGCAGATGCAGTAAAGCAAATTGTGGCAGTAAAAGAGGCAGTGAGGGAGGTCGCACTGGAAAATGTAAAAATGGTTGACTACAAAGACACAGTAATAGAAAAAATGAAAGATGTTATGATTGAAAGGTTAAATCAACTTATCAAATAGGCACTTGATAAAGAGAGGTCAGTGGTAATCTTAGCCATAAATGAATCCCAGGAGTCAACATGGAAGGGGAGACTTGAACATAATAAAGCCAAAGTTTTAGACATGATAAGGAAGCTTGGGGTAGTATGTGGTCCAGAAAATATTGTAAAAATTCACTGAATTGGTAAATATTATAGGAAGGGAAAGGCAAGAATGATGAAAGTAACCTTTGAGAGAGGGGACACATGTAGAGAAGTACTGATGAAGGCAAAAACCTAAAAGACCTTCAAGAATTCAGAACACTATTCATTAGACCATACAGATCAGAGGACAAGAAGGGAAGGATAAAATACTTGTTGCAAGAAGCTAAAAGGTTAAATAAGGGAAGAAATGATGGAGAAGAAAAATTTTTGTTTCAGAGTTTTTCCAGCCAAAGGGGAGGTAAAGAAGATAATGCTAGAAGATCAGGTTATGCAGCCTCATTAATATTGCTGTACACATATGCTGATGAGGGAGCTGGTAAGGCAGTAGAATTAATGGAGACGATTCACAACAGGATGAAAGATATAGTAGCGGTTACAGAGACGACAAAGTTAAGTGAGGCCATAAACAGTGTCACAGTTTTTCCTAAGGGCTTCAGAATATTAAGGGTTGAGAGATCTGAGAGGACTGGTGGAGGGATAAAATTGCTCATAACAGAAAGATATTAGCTTGAAGAAATAAACTTTGCAATACAAAGTGAGTTCAAGGAATTTCTTGTTGCTCACATAAAGAAGTATATTAGGAAAGTCATATACATACTATCGAAGTCATAAACTTTGCTGTTAACATCGTATGGGAGAGAAAATGTAGGATTTTGAATTGGTGAGATTTTAATCATAGAGACAGATTGGATATATCTTGACCCGCACAGTGGGGAGGACTCATTCAGGGCAAGATTCCTAAATTGTGTACAAGGGAATTTTCTAAACCAACATGTACTGGAACCAACAAGGGCCAAAGGTGGGGATGAGCTATCGGCACTTGATCTAGTATTCATATAAAATGAGCTGGATATTGAAAATATTAAGTATGAACCACCAATTGGAAAAAGTTACCACTGTGTGTTGATGGAGTACATCACTGAAGATGTTACTGCCTGAAAGTAGAGGCACAGATGATAAGAGGAGGAACTATCCAAAATGAGATTACATCAATATTGATAAGTTTTTTGCAGTTATAGACCTTATTTAACAACAAATCTGTACAAGAAATGTGCAAAATATTTTGTGAGGAATATGGGAAAAATACTAAATCATTGGATACCTTCCACCAAAATAGGAGTTATTCGTGCCAGAGAGGAATGGCTTAATAATGAGTGAGAGAGAGAGCTCAAGAGTGGAGAGACAAATGCCAGAAGGTCAAGGAGGAGAATGCCTGGCAGACTTATAAAAGAGCAAGACATGATTACCAAAGTAAATGAAGAGAGGCAGAGAAAGATCATGAAATTGATATCACCACGAAGGGTAAAGAAAACCTCAAGCTTTTTCACAGCTTTATCAGTGGAAAACTGAAGGTCAAAGAACAGGTTTAAAGAGAGCAGATGGAAGCATCGCTGAGACGGATGAAGAAATCTGCGAAGAATTGAACAAGGAGTTTCAGTCAGCATTTACAGCAGAAAATATACCACCTTCTCAGAAATCAGACATAGAAGTTCATGGGCCGATATTAGAAAACATCATCACTTCAGCCACAGAGGTATGCAAAGCGCTGATGGAGCTAGATATCCAAAAACATACAGGTCCTGATGATATATCCCTTTATGTACTAAAGAAAGTTGCTAAACAAATATCGGTGGTGCTATGCATCATATCTGAAAAGTCGATGGAATATGGGGAGATTCCAAGATGCAGGAAACAAGCAAATGTGGTACCTATCTTCAAAAAGGGAAGGAGGAATACAGCTCTAAACTATAGGCCTGTTTCCATGACCAGAATGTTTGCAAACTAATGAAGAAACAACTCAGAAAACACATCTCTCTTCACTTGGAATCCTTCAACTTTTTGTCAGTGAGACAACATGGCTTCAGAGAAGGTAGATCAACAGAGACAAACTTATTAGAATACCAAGATGAGATAGGCCAGATCTTACAGGAAAGAGAGGACTGGGAAATTGCATATTCCTAGATTTTCAGAAGGCATTAGATACAGTTCCACATGGGAAACGTATAGAGAAGCTGCAAGTAATGGTGAGAATTGGTGGAAATTCTTTGGTATGGGAAAAACATACTAGAAGGAAGGGAACAGAGGGTTAGAGTAAGACACTCAAGTGTCTGAATGGAGAAAGGTAAGTAGTGGGGTTCCACAGAGTTTAGTTTTAGAGTCACTTTTGTTCTCCATATACGTAAATGATCTACCAAAGTCTGTAAATTCCTTCTTGAACATATATGCAGATGATACAAAAAATGTGAAGAGATGCGAGAACAATGGTAGAGAACTTCAGGAAATCCAAAAAAAGTCTGCATGAGTGGTCAGAAAGGTGGCTAATGGAATTCAATACTTCAAATGTATGGTAATGAGAATAGGTATAACTACAAGAAATCGCAAGCTTTGATACTCAATAGCAGAAGCAGAACTTCAAAATACAAAGAATGAGAGAGATCTAGGAGTAAACATTTTGGCAGATATGTCTCCGAATATGCATATAAATAGCTTAGTAAGAGCAGCATATGCTTTTTTAAGCAAATGTAAGTAGCATTTAGAAATATGGACAAGGAAATGTTCAGAAATACTGTATTTATATAATCTATGTGAGGCCAAAGCTTGAATATGCAGCCCCTCTTTGGAATTAACACTTGAAAAAGCATATAAATACACTGGAGAAAGTTCAATGACATGCCACGAAATTGGTGCCAGAAATTCGCAATCTCAGTTATGAAGAGAGGATTAGGGAATTAAACTTACCATCACTCAAAGCAAGAAGAATGAAAGGGGATATGGAGACCTTTTTTAAATTTTTGCATGATTTTGACAGAGTGGATAGGGGTCGATATTTTGATATGGGTGGCTCTAGAACTAGAGGTCATAGTTGAAACTTCATAAGAAAACTTAGCAGATGTAAGGAAGTAAGTTTTTAGCGTAATAGTAGTTGATGATTGAAATTCGCTAAATGAGGAGGCAGATAGTGCTAATTCAATTCATAGCTTTAAGGACAAATATGATAAGTATGACCAAGTTAAAAAATGGAATTGACCATGAGACGGGGAGTAATGAGCATAGAGCTCTTTCCTGTCAGCACAATTATACCTTCAAGAATTCAAAAAAGTGTTCATTAGATGATAAAGAACACAAGAAGAGATGGAAAGGATCAAAAACTTGTTGCAAGAGGCTAGAAGGTTAAATGAGGAAAGAATTGGAGAAGAAAAATTTTCATTTCAGAGTTCTTCCAGACAAAGGGGGGATAAAGAAAATAATGATAGAATATCAGGGGATGGGGCCTCATTAAGTCTAAAAATGGATCACTAAGTCTAAAAATGGAACCGATCAGGAGACGGGAAGATACGAGCTTTGGGCTCTTTCCCGTAAACACAATTAGGTAATCACAATTAGGTAATCACACAAATGCTGATGAATTAGCTGGAAGATAGGATTCACAACAGTAAGGCAGATATAGCAGCAGTTACAGAGACCTAGTTGAGTGAGGACATAAACAGTGTCACAGTTTTTCCTAAGGGCTTTAGAATATTAAGGGTTGAAAGATTTTGGAGAACTGGTGGCTGGATAACACTGCTCATAAGTGAAGGGATTCAGGTTGAAGAAATAAACTTTGCTATAGAAAGTAAGCTCAAGAAATTTCTTGTTGCTTGCATAAATACTGGGTCAGAGAGCATTATAATAACTGTTGTATATAAGTCACCAAGAAACCAACATAGGCTAGAAGTTTATGAGGAAATTTTATAGGTACTATTGAAGTAATAAATTCAGTTGTTAACAATGCACGGAAGAAAATGTAGGATTTTTATTATGGGAGATTTTAATCATAGAGATTGGATAAATCTTGACCCACACAGTGGTGAGGACTCATTCAGGGCAAGATTTCTAGATTGCGTACAAGGGAATTTCCTACTCCAACATGTACTGGAACCAACGAGGGCCAGGGGTGGGGATGAGCCATCGCTACGTGATCTAGTATTCACAGAAAACTTGTTGAATATTGAAAAAATTGAGTATGGACCACCAATACAGTATCTCTGAACATTTGCTTGTCCATATTTCTGAATGCTACCCTTACATTTGCTAAAAAAGCATATGTTGCTCTTACTAAGCTATTTATATGCATTTTCAGAGACAAATTTGCCTATATGTTTACTCCTAGATCTCTCTCATTCTCCACATTTTGAAGTTCTGCTTCTGCTATTGAGTATCAAAGCTTGCAATTTCTTGTACGTGTACCCATTCTCATTACCTTACATTTGAAGAATTGAAATTCATTAGCCAGCTTTCTGACCACTCATGCAGCCTATTTTGGTCTTCCTGAAGTTTTCTACCATTCTTCTTGTATCTCTTCACAGTTTTTGCATCATCTGCAAATATGTTCAAGAATGGAGTATATCACTGCAGATTTTCTGTCAGAGAGTAGAAGCACTGAGTACACGAAGAGGAACTATCCGAAAGGAGATTACATCAATATGAATGAGCTTTTTGCAGTTATAGACTGGAGGACCTTATTTAACAACAAATCTGTACAAGAAATGTACGACATCTTTTGTGAGAAATATGGGAAGATAGTAGATTGCTGCATACCTGTCACCAAAGTAGGTGTAATTCATGCCAGAGAGAAATGGTTCAAAAAAGCTGAGGAGTGGAGAGACAAATGCTGGAAAAGGTATAGGAGGAGAAAAAAAGTAAATGCCTGGCAGATCTATAAAAGTGCAAGAAATGATTACCTAAGTAAAAGAAGAGAGGGAGAGAGAGACAATGAAAGGGACATCACCAGGAAGGCTAAAGAAAATCCAAAACTTTTCCACAGCTATATCAGAGGAAAACTGAAGGTAAAAGAACAGGCTTTAAAGCTTAAGAGAGCGGATGGAAGCATCAGTGAGATGGATGAAGAGATCTGCAAAGAATTAAACCAGGAGTTTCAGTCAGTATTTACAGTATAAAATACCCCATCCCATCAGATTGCAGAGACAGAAGCTCATGGGATGGTATTTGAGAACATCATCCTTTCAGCCACAGAAGTATGTAGAGTGCTGATTGAGTTAGATGACCATAAAGCTCCAGTTCCTGAAGATATATCCTCTTATGTACTTAAAAAATGCTCAAATTCAATATCAGTTTCACTAAGTATCATACTGGAAACAAGCGAACGTGATATCTATTTTCAAAAAGGGAAGGAGGGATACGGCTCTAAACTATAGACTGTTTCCATGACCAGCACACTTTTGCAAAGTTATGTAGAAACTACTAAGGAAACATATCTCTCTTCACTTGAAATTCTTCAGCTTTTTGTTAGTGAGACAACATGGCTTCAGAGAAGGTAGATTAACAGTAAGAAACTTATTAGAATTCTATGATGAGGTAAGCTGAATCTTACAGAAAAGAGAAGGTTGGGCAGATTTTTTTTTTTTTTTTTTAAGAGTGTGACACCGGGATAGGCAGAAACTGCCCTCATCAACAAAGGCCCGGGCACGAGAAAATAACAAGACGAAGGAAAAGAAAAAGTTAAGGGCAAGGCAGAGATGAGGTAATGTCACACAAAGGAAAACGACAGACAGAAAAAACAGTCAAAGTAAAGAGGACCCAGAGATATGGAGGACTAGGCTCTGAGATGACGATAGATCTGCTTTTTGAAGGATGAAAGGTCATAAGAATTAGGAAAGACAGAAGGAGGAAGAGAGTTCCAGAGTCTGGAGGTAGATGGGAAGAAGCAGTCGCTGCACCGACCAATCCGCGAGCTACAAATCTCCACACAGTACCTGAGAGATGAGGCCGCTTGGCGAGTGTTACGCGGCCTCGGCAGTGGAGGAGGGATGCAACCCGCCAACTCATCAGAGCAGCGATGGAAGTAGTAGCGATAGAAAAGCGAAAGGGAAGATACCTTATGGCGAAGAGAGAGAGAATCCAGGTTAGAAGTAAGAGAAGGATCATTAATGAGTCTGAATGCCTTAGATTGAACCCTATCAAGAAGATAAGTAAAGGAAGAAGCACCCCAGATGTGTGAGCAGTATTCTAAGCAGGGGCGGATAAGACCTTTGTAAATTTTAAGTAACTGCAAAGAGGAAAAGTAATAACGAAAACGAAACAAAACCCCCAATTTTTTGGATGAAGATTTAGAAATTTGGATTATGTGATTCCTCCATGACAAGTTAGAGGCTATATGGATTCCTAATATATTGATAGAGTTAAGAGGATAAATTTCATTAGTTTCGAAGACAATAGGGTCATCAGGAGGAGAAGAAGATAAAGAGATAGCCAGAAACTGTGTCTTGGAGGCATTGAATTTAACTAAATTTTGAGTGCCCCATTCAGATACTCTCTGCAAATCGGAGTTAAGAGTAGAAGAAAGAGTGATACGAGATTGATTACGAGTAACAGATGAAGGTTGTGAAGAAAAGGCAGAGGAAAAGTGAAGGGTAGAATCATTGGCAAAGGCATGAAGAAGAGAGGAAGATGGGGACTGTAGAAGATCATTGATGAAGAGAAGGAAGAGAGTAGGTGAAAGAACAGAGCCCTGTGGAACACCACTGGACACAGAGAAAGGGCTATATGTTGAGCCATCAACAACTACAGATATAGAACGGTCAGTGAGAAAACTGGAAATCAGAGAACAGAAAGAAGGGGTAAAGCCGTAGGCAGGGAGTTTGGCCAACAGAGCCTTGTGCCAGACTCTGTCAAAAGCCTTAGAGATATCAAGGGCGACGACAAAGGATTCCCCATAGTTCCTCAGAGAAGATGACCATACATGAGTAAGATAGGACAGGAGATCACCAGTGGATCTTGCCTTGCGGAAGCCGTACTGGTGATCGGAGATAAGTGAGTTAGATTCAAGGCGTTTCAAGAAGTGAGCATTGAGCAAAGTTTCTAAAACTTTAGCAATAGAGGAGGTTAGAGCAATAGGTCGGTAGTTAGAAGGAATAGAGCGGTCACCCTTCTTAGGAACAGGTTGAACTAGAGCATGCTTCCAAGATGAAGGATAGATACTGGTTGACAGAATGAGGCGAAAAAGACGGCAAAGCACGGGAGCCAGTTCATCTGCAAACTCCTTAAGGAACCTTGCAGGGATACCATCGGGACCAGATGCCTTGTTTGTCTTTAGTGAGCGAAGAATCTTATGAACTTTGCGTGAAGAAAGGATAAGGGAGGGCATAGGGTTAGAGAGGGGAAAAGACTGAGGAACAGGTGCGCTGGAATCGTTGATAGAAGAGTTGGCAGAAAAATGAGAGCCAAAGAGAGTGGCTTTGTCAGTGGGAGAGCAAGCTATAGAACCATCAGAACGAATGAGAGGGGGAAAGCTTGAGTTACAGAAGTTTTTGGAGAGGTTTTTGGCTAAGGACCAGAAGCATTTGTCAGTGGGAGAGGAGTTAAGGTCATCAACTTTCCTTCTTATAAAGGAAGCCTTAGACCTTCGAATCTGAGCTGTACAGCGATTCCTAGCTATAATAAAAGCAGAGCAAGTTAAATCGGAAGGAGAGGCTTGGTAAGATCGGTGAGCCTGATTCCTAGCCTGGATAGCCATGGAGCAGGCACGGTCAAACCAAGGTTTAGGGGCAGAGAAAGTTTTTGTAGAAGAGGGGATGTACGCCTCCATTCCTGCGGTCATGATCTCGGCAACTTTTACAGCTACCCGATCAGGGTTGCGGGACCGAAAGCAGTAGTCATCCCATGGAAAGTCAAAGAGAAAGTTACGCAAATTTTCATATTGAGTTCGCTCGAAGTGCCAAAGGCGGCGTTGAGTAGGAGGGATTGGTGGTGGGGGAGCGAAATTGGAAGAGACAGAGATCACGGAGTGGTCAGATTTACCAAGAGGGGAAAGCACGGAATAAGAGTAGTTAGAAGGGTAGAAGAAAAAGAGGTCAAGAATGTTAACAGCTTGTTCGTGACGATCAGGAACACGAGTAGGATGTTTAATAATTTGCTCGAGATCATGAGTAATAGAGAAAGCAAGAGCCTCACTTCCTCCCACATCAGTGTGAGAAGAATGAAGCCACTCACTGTGGTGTACATTGAAGTCTCCAATGTAGAGAACTTCGGCATGTGGGTGAGAAGATAGCAAGGACTCATGGCACAAGGAGAGATATTCAAAGAAAGATACAAACTCGGTGGAGTTTGGAGAACAGTAGCAGAAGCAAAGGATGATAGTGGTAGTGGAGAGATAGACTTTTAGCCAGAGAACATCAAAGTCAGGAGATTCAAGGTCCATGAGCCTCACAGTAGGAGTGTTAATGTTGCAGTAAGCACAGACCCCACCTTTGGAACGAAAACGAGTATACAGATTATAGTGGGAGATTTGGAAAGGGTCAGTGGAAGCATGTATAGACAACTGGGTTTCAGATAGGAGGAGGAGGTTAGGGAGGAAAGAGCCCAAGTGCTGTTCCACAGACGAAAGATTAGAGTTCAGCCCACGAATGTTTGAATAGTGAAGAGTGAAAGAAGCAGATCTATTAGGAGGTGCAAGGTTAAGAGCAGAACCATTACTACCACCAGGCGTGTCTGCCCTCAAGCCAATGGTGGAGTCAACACGATCCCCGGAGATTCTTCGCACCCCACTATGCCGGGTACTGGGGGCCATTAGTTGTGAACCTTCCATAAATAATGACAAAATGTGAGGAAAAGGAAAGTAAGAGAGACAGATGTGCAGAATGTTGTGACTTGTCAAATGTAATGGAATAGCAAGAGATGTGTAATGAATATGCCAGAATATTCAGTGTAGATGTAGGCATGAGGAAAGGACCGTCCTGAAGGAAGATTCAACCTGGAACTGTCTGGACCAGTCCTAGTTGCATCCTAATACCTTCAGTCGTAGTCTTTCAATGGGCGGCTGGTGCCATGGCCAACCTACTATCCATGAAAATTGCATATTCCTAGACTTCCAGAAAGCATTTGACATTATCCCACACAGGAGACTTAGTAAGAAGCTGCAAGCAACGGCAAGAATAGGTGGAAATGTCTTGAAATGGATAAAAACATACTTAGAAGGAAAGGAACAGAGGGTTAGAGTTAAACACTCAGTGCCTGAAAGGAGAAGAGTTAGTAGTGGAGTTTCACAGGGATTAATTTTAGGGCCACTATTGTTCCTTGTATATGTAAATGACCTACCAGTCTGTAAATTCATTCATGAATATGTTTGCAGATGATGCAAAGATTGCCAGCATGAGTGGTCAGAAAAGTGGCTAATGAAATTCAACACTTCAAAATGTAAGGTAATGAGAATGGGTACTATTGTGTCTAAGATACCCCTGTAATTAGTGTTAAGTTTTCTATTGCATACTCAGGAAGTGTTTTTTATTATTTAAGTTTGACAACCATACACAGTATGTTTAGACCCTTATATAAGGGTTTCGATCCTTTTAATATTTCGGTATTATTCAGTATTATTGATTGTTCTCATGTCATATATGTATTTTGTTTAGCTTTAGAATTTATACTCTTCTACAAATGGCTTAACAAAATTAAAGCAGTTACAGTACAGTTGTGTATACATATCCACCCCACATCAACTCTATAATAATAACGACAAAAATGCGATATGTATCACACAATTATAGAGCTTCATAGAGCTTTACAACCATCTACTTATATAGAACAGGTAAGAAACATAACAGGTACAATTGCAAGAAGACCCAAGCTTGACTACTTGGTGGCAGGAGTACAACTTCAAGAGACAGAGAATGAGAGAGATCTAGGAGTAAACATACTGGCCGAGTTATCTCCAGAAATACATATAAACGGCATAGTAGGGGCAGCATATACTTTCTTAACAAATTTAAGGGTAGCCTTCAGGTACATGGACAAGGAAATGTTCAGGAATATTCATGTAACCTTTGTGGGGCCACAGCTTGAATATGCAGCCTCTTTTTGGAATCCGCACTTGAAAAAGCATGTAGTTAAGCTGGAAAAGGTCGTAGTTTGAAGCTTCGTAAGAAAATTTCTTTGCAGGATGTAAGGAAGTACTTTTTTAGTGTAAGACTAGTTGTGATTGAAATTCGCTAAACGAGGAGGTACTTAATGCTAACTCAGGCCATAGTTTAAGGACAAGTATGATAAGTATCACTAAGTATAAAATGGAACCAATCATGAGATGGGAAGGTACAAGCTTGGGGCTCTTTCCTGTAAGCACAGTTAAGTAATTACAACAGTCAGAAATCACCCATCACTGCCCATCATTGTGGCCCTTTTGAATGAGCCATCAATCATTTAGTACAAGTCTATTACATTAGTCACAATGACTAAAACTTTTTTTTCGTGATTGGTTTTGATGCATTTCGAATTATTTGAATATAACTACTAATGAAGGCGTGTGGTGGTGGGCTAACCCTCCAAAAACACTTCCCAGACAAAACAATGATCACAATATATCAAAATGAATGTTTTATATATATATATATATATATTTATATATATATATATAAATATATATATATATATATATATATATATATATATATATATATATATACGGTGATCCCTCGTTTATCGCAGGGGTTTGGTTCCGGGACCGGCCGCGACAGGTGAATTTCCGCGAAGTAGGATCACCCTATATACATTGGTATTTTACATTTATTTTATCTTTACTGTATAAACCCTCCCTGCACTGTTAAAAAACCACACTTTACTTTATTAATAACAGCGTGCAAGCGTAAATTTATATGAAAGTGATTGCTAAACTTACCGTGAATGAGTTAATGATAACGTGACATACTCATATACATAGTTATTTTACATCTTACTGTATAAACCCTCCCTGTACTGTTAAAAAAACCACCCTTTACTTTATAAATAACAGCATGCAAGCATAAACTTATATGAATGTGATAGGTAAACTTACTGTGAATGAGGTGATGATGATGTGTATAGACTCCAGAGGAAATTATTCCGCAGCCAATGACAGCTTTTTGAGAGAGAAGAACATGGTAATGGGGAGTTGCTGTCACTGTTCCTTCTTTTGTTGGAAGATAGTCTTGTAAGGAATCATGGCATCGTCGAGAAGATTGCAGAAGGGCACTGAATGAACCATATTATCGTCATGTTCTTGCAAGAGTTGTTGGACTGATTTCACATATTCATACATTGCTGCCAGACTTTCGAGTGTAAGGCGAGGTTCTTTGATTTCTTCGTGCATTTCCTCTGGTTGTTCTTCTTCCTCTTCTTCGCTCGCTGAATTTGTCATTTCCTCCAAGTCTTCATCAGTCAAAGGCTGCGAGTGGCAGTCGATCAGTTCATTCACATCTTCGTGAGTCATATCTTTAAAGTCTTCTCCTAGAAATGCAGCCAACGTCACAGCTTTCGCAACTGCCGAGTTATGGACTTTGGCAGGAGTGAATCCCTTGAAGTAGTAGATTACTTCGGGCCACAAGTTCTTCCAGCTAGCATTGATTGTGGCCGGCTTCATCTCATTGATTGCATTCTGAATATTTTGAAGGCATGTAGCAATCGTGCACTTACGCCAGTAAGTCTTCATTGAGAATTCTTTGTCCGAATCCATGGATTCAACCAGGTTCGTCAGGGCATTTCATGTGGAGAGGGACTTGAATGTACGAATAACACCTTGATCCATAGGCTGAATCAGTGATGTTGTATTCGGTGGCAGAAACTCTACTTGAACACCGTCATATTCGAGATTAGTTGCGTGGCCACCAGCATTATCCATCAAAAGAAGGGCTTTAAATTCAAGGCCCTTTTCCGCAAGATAAATTTTGACCTGAGGGATAATGCATTAGTGAGACCAGTCTGATGTGAGGCTTTTCGTGATCCACGCCTTAGGGTTATGCATCCAATACACAGGCAGCAGATTCTTATTCTCATTCTTCAAAGCCCTAGGCTTCTTAGAGTTGTAGATAAGCCCAGACTTTAACATGAAACCCGCCGCATTCCCGCACATGATGAGGGTAACGCGGTCTTTGTGTGTTTAAATCCTGGGGCTTTAGCTTCTTCCTTGAAGAGAAAAGTGCGAGACGGCATTCTCTTCCAAAATAACCCAATCTCATCCATGTTACACACTTGCTCAGGAGCATATTCCCCTTCAGTAATAATTTTCTTAAAATCGTTGTTCACATAATCTTCAGCTGCGGCTGTATCTGCAGAGGCAGCTTTGCCATAAACCGAACCCTCTTTAGGCCATAGTGTTTTTGAAATTTGGCAAACCATCCCTTGCTTACCACAAACAATTGTTTCCTCGGTGGAGAATCGCTGGAGGGTCCTGGTTGTGGGTCGTCGATATCTTCTTCTCTCTCCTCCTCTCCACGGTCACCACTGTCATCATTGGGTTCGCTTGCAGCGAATGTATCACAAGGCTTCTTCGCCTTTGTTTGTATTGTATTATACTGCTGTCTATGCTGATGTTCTTCTTTCTGTAATCAGCAGTCCACAGGGCCATAGCAGATTCCATCCGCACTATTATCTTATTGCGGGGTGTTACGACCCTCTTCGCTATTTTACTAAATGAAATAGTCGCAGTTTTCCTGATATTTGCCTTGTCCTTTTTGATGTAGCAAACAGTAAATTCGTTGAGGCCAAAGTGGCGGCCGACATCCGCAAACCTTCTTCCTTCCTTCAGCATATCTAACAGTTTTACCTTATCTGCTATAGTCAACATCTTCCTTTGCCACAAGGCTCACTACCAGAAGCCTTAGAAGATGAAGGAAGCTTGGGAGGCATTGTAGAGGTTGAAAAACGTAAGTAAAAAAATCACAAGCACAACGCGTTAAGAAGCACAATGCGAACGGCGCACATGTGAGTTAGACCGAACGGGTGAGGCGAGACAATGGAAGATGGTGGAAGAACCAAGCTTCAATCAAAAAGCCAATCAGACCCCATGATACAGAACATACAGAAAAACAATTATGTGATTCATCGTCTCCCACCCTTTCAGCCAATAGCATCCCATGAACTATCTCACAAAGGTGCGAGCCTTTGCGTTTTCCAAGACGCCAATACAGTGTACACTATCATACAGTATTTCACATGGTGCAAAACTATGAGTTATATGTTTAAATACTGTATATGTTATTTTACTATTTTTTACTGTTTTACTATTCTTAGGCTAGGAAATACTTATTTTTTATCAATAAAATAATGAAAACACTGGAAATTTTAATATGTACTAACTCACGTAGGTGCGACCCTTTACGTTTTCCAATACGCTGATACCGGTATCTTATTTTCCATGGTGCAATACTGTGAGTATTTATGTTTTTTACTATTTTTTACTGTTTAATTATTCTTAGGGTAAGAAATAAATTTTGTTATCAATAAAATAATGAAAATACTGGAAATTTTAATATGTGCTAGTTCACGTAAGTGCGACCCTTTGCGTTTTCTGAAACGCCGATACCGGTATCGTACTTTCTATGGTGCAGAGTTACATGTTTAAAGTTATGTCATTTTACTATTTCTTGCTGTTTTATTATTCTTAGGCTGGGAAATGCATTTTTTTATAAATAAAAATAATTAAAAAAAATTTTACTTCAATAAAATAATGAAAATACTGAAAATTTTTATTATTTAATATTTTAATATTCTCGCATATACCCAGAAAAAAAAAAGCTCACCAAAAAACAAAAAACTGTAATGCACTGAATTTGCGATAGGTGAACAGCGATATAGCGAGGGAGATATATATATATATATATATATATATATATATATATATATATATATATATATAATATATATATATATATATATATATATATACAGTAATCCCTCGCTATTTTGCGGTTCACCTATCGCGGATTCACTGTATCGTGGATTTAAAAAAAAATAAAATAAAAAATAAAATAAAAAATGAAAAAGATTATCGAGATACCAGGATGGGCCAAAAATGATAAAATAAAACAGCCTTTATCAGGCTGTAAAGAGAAACAGAGATGGAGAGTGTAATGACCTGTCAGATGTGAAGGGATTATAAAATATGTGTAATGAATATCCAGCTCTCTGCTGGGTTTTAATATACATCTGCATTACTTTCATGATGTCTATTCCAATAATTCTCCTTTGATCTTATTATTATAATTATTATTATTGGCAACAATAATTTTCCTTTGATGATGATTGTGGAGATTATTATTATTATTATTATTATTATTATTATTACTATTATTATTATTAAGGGCTCATCATTGTTTGTACATCTGTTGGTTTATTTACTTTAATAACTGTGTACAGTGCCCCTTCCTAGTTGGCTGGGACAAAGAGTTTGTGATGGGTTGGGTAGAATAGAATGTTGGAGAGAGAGAGAGAGAGAGGAGAGAGAGAGAGAGAGAGAGAGAGAGAGAGAGAGAGAGAGAGAGAGAGAGAGGAGAGAGAGAGAGAGAGAGAGAGAGAGAGATCTTTAATTAACTCTTGTACAGTCAACCTAAACTACATTATTTATTGTAAAAAATAATGGTTTAATTACAAATTCGTAATAATATTAATAATAATATAATAATAATAATAATAATAATAATAATAATAATGATCTCCACAATCATCACCAAAGGAAAATTATTGTTAATAATAATAATAATAATAATAATAATAATAATAATAATAATAATAATAATAATAAGATCTAAGGAGAATTTTTGGAATAGACATCATGAAAGTAATGCAGAGGTATATTAAAACCCAGCAGAGAGCTGGATATTCATTACATATCTTTTATAATCCCTTCACATCTGACAGGTTATTACACTCTCCATCTGTTTCTCTTTACAGACTGATAAAGGCTGTTTTATTTTATCATTTTTGGGCCGTCCTGGTGTCATAATCATCTTAAAAAAAAAAAAAAAGGTGTTCCTACTTTGCGGAAATTCACCTATTGCGGCCGGTCCCGGAACTGAACTCCCGCGATAAACGAGGGATTACTATATATATATATATATATATATATATATATATATATATATATATATATATATATATATATATATATATATATATAGTGCTGATATCAACCCACGAATGCCTGTACCTACAAACAAACAAACCCGTGAACAAAATTTTATACAATATTTGACCCCAACCAAAGAATAAATTCCAATTCACGAACAAAACTGTGTTGGCCAATCCACCACGTACCCAATTCGGCTGCTCTCAGCCATCACATGGGTTTCACATGGCCGCTCTTTGTTTTCTTTCAGTTCAGCATTGGTGCACGCGCTGTGTGGTTCGTTCGTGTTTTATCAGTTCTTGCTTATTTTCCATAGTTTTATCTTTTAATATAGCCCTTATTATGGCTCCTAAGAAAGTTAAAAGTGCTAGTGATATTGGCGTCAAACACCCCAGATGCATAACAGTGGAAACGAAAAAAGAAATAATTGCAAAACATGAAAATGAAGTGTGATCTCGCCACACAATATAACACGCCGAAATCCACCATCTGTACTATTTTAAAGAACAGAGATATCTTAAAAATAGCTGACATGGTTAAGGGAGTCAACATTTTAATGAGGAAAAGGTCACAGGTGATATAAGAGCAGAAAAATAATTATTGTTGTGGATAAATGAAAAACAGTTGGTTAATGATAGTATTAGCAAGGCCGTAATATGCGCTAAGGCTTTGCAAATCCACCAAGATTTAGTAGCAAACTCTCCAACTTCTAGTGGCGCTAAACTGGAGGAATTTAAAGCCAGCAGAAGCTGGTTCGAACACTTTCGTCACTGAACTGGGATGCAGAGCATCATTAGACACGGAGAGGCAGCTAGTTCCGACCAAAATGCAGTGGATTCCTACGTAAAGGAATTCGCTAAATATATAGAGAGTGAAGGTTATATCCCACAACAAGTGTTTAATTGTGATGAAACAGGACTCTTTTGGAAGAAAATGCCCAAAAGAACCTATATAATATATAACTGAAGAGGAGAAATAATTGCCTGGCCACAAACCAATGAAAGACAGGCTTACCCTATTATTGTGCGCTAATGCTAATGGGGAAAGTAAGATCAAGCCTCTTTTAGTTTACCACTCTGAAAATCCACGTTTTTTTTAAAATGCAATAATGTATTGAAGGCTAGCCTCCCAGTGATGTGGAGGTCAAATCCAAAGGCTTGGGTCACGCAAATTTTATTCCTAGAGTGACTGATTGAAGTGTTTGCGCAAACAGTGAAGAAATGTCTTGAGGAAAAGAATTTGCCTCTTAAGTGTCTCCTCATAATGGATAATGCTCCTGCCCATCCTCCAGGAGTGAAAGATGATCTTGCTATAAATTACGACTTCATTAAAGTAAAATTTCTGCCTCCCAACACCACTCCTATCCTCCAGCTCATGGACCAGCAGATAATTTCTAATTTCAAAAAATATTATACGAAGGGTCTTTTTGCCAGGTGTTTCCAGGTCACCAATGACACGGATTTGACCCTTCGTGATTCTGTAAAGACCACTTTAATATCCTCCACTGCACTGGCCTCATTGAAAAAGCATGGAAGGAGGTCTCATATTGTACATTGAACTCCGCCTGGAGGAAACTTTGGCCAGGATGTGTTACTGATAGAGACTTCGAGGGCTTCAAGCAGGAGTTAGCTATAAAAATTGTAAATTAAATTGTGGCCACAGGGAAAAAGTTTGGGCTTGGAGGTCAATGAGGAGGATGTGAAGGAGCTAATGTAGGACCACAAAGAACCCACCACGGATGAATTAATTGAATTGCAACGTGAACAGGTAAAGATTCTCCAAGAGGAGCAGTCACCGGAGGAAGGGGATGAGAGGGTAAAGGTGTCCAGTAAAGAATTGAAAGAAATTTTTAGTGAGTGGAATGATGTGTAGGCTTTTATTGAGAATCATCACCAAGATAAAACTGTGGGCAATAGAGTAGTGAATATAGTAAATGACAATGCGATGAATATTTTTAGAAAAGTTTACCAATGAAGAAAAAGGCAAATTTCTCTGGATCGCTACCTTGTCCCAGTATGCAGGAAAGCAGCTTCCAAAAGAGGAGAGAGAGAGAAAAAAAACACCAGAAATACAGCCGGTATCAGTAGAGTTCCCTAACGTCTTTATGGAAGAAGACTCTCCTTCCAAAAATTAATCCCCCTCCTCCTCCTCCACCACCATCCATGTATGCCAGCAACAATCATCCACAAAGGTAAATACAGTACTGCATTTTTATTATTAATTTTATTTTCCATACTTATGTATACTATTTTCCTTTTACAGAGTATATTGCTTATAACCTGTATTATATTTATTGTTTTTCATGACTTAAACAATTTTGTAAATGAATATTTGTGGTGACCTGGAACGGATTAATTGGATTTACATGCTTCTCAATGGGAAAATCATATCCAACACACGAAAATACAGCCTGTATCAGTAGAGTTCCCTAACGTTTTTAGGGAAGGGGACTCTCCTTCCAAAAATTAATCCCCCTACTCCTCCTCCACCACCATCCATGTATGCCAGCAACAATCATCCACAAAGGTAACTACAGTACTGCATTTCTATTATTAATTTTATTTTCCATACTTATGTATGCTATTTTCCTTTTACAGAGTATATTGCTTATAACCTGTATTATATTTATTGTTTTTCATGAATTAAAAAAATTTTAAAATGAATATTTGTGGTGACCTGGAATGGATTAATTGGATTTACATGCTTCTCAATGGGAAAATCATATCCAACACACGAACTTTCCAACCCAAGTACACTTATTTGGAATGGGTTAAGTTCATGGTTGGGGTCATATATATCAAATACTATATCCACACCTTTAGAGGCAATGCATAACAAAGTACTTGCACATAAATCAGGTAAAGACAAGTACGAACTAATCCACCAACATAATTAATTGCATTTTGCATGTAATTGCCAGACCTACCTCTTTCATCTGTGTATAGGCAACTCTATCAAGTATAAACGTATATATATATATATATATATATATATATATATATATATATATATATATATATATATATATATATATATATATATATATATATATATATATATACAACGTATAGGTTATATGTATGTATAACGTATATATGTTGTTATTTAGGTTGGCTATCAAACATAGAGGTAGGAATGTAAGATGCTAATGGAATGGGTTACAAATCTGTCATCTCTTTAATAACACTTATTACGTCTATTGATCATGGGGATCGGAATGTGATACGCTAATGGAATGGGCTATAAACATTTTGCCATCTTAATGAAAAGATGAAAGGGCCCTTGTCTAGCTTACCCACACAGGCCACCACATGGGTGACCGCTAATATTACACCACTCCCTACCGCCAACTCCTGGAATGCCCCATTTCAGGTGAAGCATTGCACATTTTAAAGATTGCTATCATTTGTTAACCATAATTAGCTTACACCATAAGCAGAGCATAATTATATAATTAGATGTCTTCCCTATACAACATAAAGTTTCATATAACTATCTAAATAGATTGCTTCTTTATATTACATATCAAAATTTCATATAATTATCTATATAGAATACTTCTCTGTATTACATATAAAAATTTCACATATTTATCTAAATAGATTATTTCTCAGTATTACATATCAAAATTTCCCTATGTTCCTTAATATATATTAAAGTTCCTGAAAAAAAATTGATTCTCAAGTGTACACTCAATATATATTGCATATGTGATTTCTAAAAACGACAAACAACAGAAAACTATTTTTTCACAACAATCATTCTAATTAAAGAATTAAAAAAATATTATCTAAATTAATTAGGCACAATTAATGATTGACAAAATAACCATTAGTTATTTCAGTAAAGAGAAATTAAACATTTTTATCTAAAAACCAATTATGCAATAATACACTTTAATAGTAAAGAGACAATAATTTAAAAAATGGTTATAATACCCAATTAATATAAAATAGAGTTTGTAAGTAACAAATATCAAAAAATACTCATCAATGAAACAAAGATTATCATAGTACTAATTCAAAATACAGCACTGTTTATAAATGACAATAAACTGATAATGATCATAATTGAGTCAATGACACTTACTATAATAAACCTAGGGTAAATAGTTTCTTGTATATCTATATACTACTCCTAGGGGAGGCATTGAGGCTTTCGTAACTTAAATCTTAAAATTTAAAAGGGAAGAAAAAATAAAACAACTCCTTTTCATGTTCCTGTGTGATCTCCATCAAAAATCTTTCAAAAAGAGAAGCAGGGGATTTCAGTTTCTCTGGTCTTGTTTTACTCTGTCCACTTCTTTTTGTATTCCCAACATTCCCTCTGTCCCCATATGGAGTCCCTCTTTTTGGGGTATTGCTATGTACTGGGACGACCTCACGCCTCTTTCCGTCAACCCTTCACTTTTACGCTGCGAGACAGGTCTGGGTTGTGACTACGAACCGCGAATCCTGCTTCTGAAAACCGGCCGGACAACAGAAGAGCACCTATATATCTGTCATGTGCCTCTTCTGCCCGCGTTTTACAAATCTTGAGGCGGTCCTATGACCATTTTTCCTCTCACGATACCTATCCCCTGGAGGTGGATCTCCCTCTCAAACTCAAATTCTGCAATTAGAATAGCCTGGAGTAGATTCTAGAGCCAGAAACCAGGGCCTAATGTCGCTATTAAATACAGGAAAGACTAGATATCACCTCTGGTTACAAACAATGGCCATATGTAAGCACTCAAAGGGGATACTGTGCATCCCCTGCATCTGCAGGTGCTTGCAATCTTTCCAATGTGTAAAAGGGACTGGTATGCAAAAATTGTATATCAGGGCTGCCTGAAAATAGGGTGGTAGTTTTACGACGTCTACACCGTTCAGATAGGTATTCATACCTAGTTCTCAGAATAACGCGGAGATAGGTTCTCAGAAGTGACGGGAAAATGGAAAATCGTGTGAAAAAAAAGTAATTTTCCATTGGAAACAATGATAAAGGGCATAGCTTGTTCCACAACCGTCCATAGACACACTATACCAAAAATATAAGATAAGTAAAACATATTTTATAAGTACATAACAAAGCAGAAAGACCAGTAGTTATTTATATTAACCTGCAAATAGTGTACAGTATAAAAGATATACAGATTTACTGTACAGTAAACAAATTAAAGCACTCTATTATGCAGTGGGCAACAGGCATACACTGGGACGTGCATGGTGGCAGTGAGCACGAGGATGCAAACGTTTTGCCGCCTCTGTATCAGCTGATGCACCCTTGTACGCTTTTTCCCTGACAATATTATATCGAAAGTTTGTTTGCTGTTTGTTCTTAATGTTTTTTTTCCATTATCTTCATAATATCCGATTCGATTAAGTGGTAGAAGAGGAGGAGGATGTGGGAGAATGAACCCCTATCAGCAAACGTTTTGCCGCTTCCATATCAGCTGATGCTTATCACTATTCAGGCACAATATCTTACTAATAAAATATATTATTTACTCACTCTGTTTGGGGTTTATCTAATTTTCAAGATTATAGTATGTAGTATTAATTTTCCTTAGTTCTAAACATTATTTTATCTTCTTTATATATAGACCGTGCTGCACGAAATCTAATCGCAAACAAAGCCAGCTGAGAGAAAAAGAAAACTATACAATTACTTACAAAGAAAACGTATATCGGGCAAGCTTAAATGAAATATATATGTTCTCTACACGCTATTTCCCTGATGATATTATATCGAAAGTTTGTTTGCTGTTTGTTCTTAATGCTTTTTTTAAATTTCCTTCATAATATTCGATCGCATTAAGCGGTAGAAGACGAGGAGGATGCGGGAGAATGAACCTCTATCAGCAAACGTTTTGTCACATAGCTAAGCTTGAAAAAGTTCAAAGACATGCCACGAAACTGGTGCCAGAAATACGCAATCTCAGTTATGATGAGAGGCTGAGGGAATTAAACTTACCATCACTCGAAGCTAGAAGAGTGAGGGGGGGATATGGTGACAGTCTTTAAATTCCTTCATGGTTATCATAGAGTGGATAGGGATCGATATTTTGATATGGCTGGCTCTAGAACTAGAGGTCATAGTTTGAAGCTTCGTAAGAAAACTTGTTTGCAGGATGTAAGGAAATACTTTTTCAGTGTAAGAGTAGTTGATAATTGGAATTCGCTAAGCGAGGAGGTAGTTAATGCTATGTCAATCCATAGTTTTAAGGACAGGTATGATAAGTATCACTAAGTATAAAATGGAACCGATCATGAGACGGGAAGATACGAGTTTTGGGCTCTTTCCCGTAAACACAATTAGGTGATTACAATTAGGTAATTACTTCCGTATCAGCTGATGCACCCTCGAACAATATTTCCCAGACGATATTATATAAAATTTTTTTTGCTGTTTGTTCTTAATGCTTTTTTCAATTTTCTTCATAATATTCGATCACATTAAGCTGTAAGAGAGGAGGAGGATGCGGGAGAACGAACCTCTATCGGTAAACATTTTGTCACACTTCCGTATCAGCTGATGCACCCTCGCACGCTATTTCCCTGATGATATTATATAACAAATTTGTTTGCTGTTTGTTCTTAATGCTTTATTTCAATTTTCTTCATAATATTCGATTGCATTACGCGGTAGAAGAGGAGGAGGATGCGGGATAATGAACCTCTATCGGCAAACGTTTTGTCACACTTCCGTATCAGCTGATACACCCTCGCACGCTATTTCCCGGACAATATTATATCGAAAATTTGTTTGTTGTTTCTTCTTAATGCTTTTTTTTCAATTTTCTTCATAATATTCGATCGCATTAAGCAGTAGAAGAGGAGGAAGATGCGGGAGAATGAACCTCTATTGTATCAGCTAATGCACCCTCGCACGCTATTTCCCTGACAATATTATATCGAAAATTTGCTTGCTGTTTGTTCTTAATGCTTTTTTTCAATTTTCTTCATAATATTCGACCGCACTGTGCGGTAGAAGAGGAGGAGGATGCGGGAGAACGAACCTCTATCAGTAAACGTTTTGCTACTTCCGTATCAGCTGATGCACCCTTGCATGCTATTTCCCTGACGATATTAATGCTTTTTTTCAATTTTTTTTCATAATATCCGATCGCATTAAGCGGTAGAAGAGGAGGAGGATGGCGGAAAAGTGCCTCTGAGGTGGTCAAATTTTTTACTATTAATATTTTTGGGGTGTTATTGCTGAGTAACTGGTAAATTATCTCTGCATGACATTAATATGCTATAGGTATCAAAAAAAGTCATGAGATACTGAGAATAGCCACTAAAGAAATACTCTTATTAACAGTGACTTCATTAACACACGGGCATGAATTCGAAAAAAAAAATGCTAATCACAGGGTTACTACTGATAGTATTATGGAAATAAAAATTAGCAAGAAAGGCAATGGAGTGATAGCAACAACAACAGCCAAAGTAATAATAATAATAATAACTTAAGAATAACAGTGAATATATAAGTAATGCTAGCATTTTGAGGCAAGAACAAAGTTCTGTACTTATATTTCATAATAATGCTCATTTTAAATTAATTTCTTTTGTTCAGTTTCTTTTACTATTTTAAATTCCTGCTGTCACAATATGTAGTAACATAGCCACTGACCTTCTTGTTGTTCAGTTTATACGTGGTAGCTCATATGCATTTTTTCTTCAAGACAGTTGCAATATGTGGCAGAGAAGCTCTTTTACTATTCACTTAAATTTCTTCATTATCTAATACAATATTAGCATGCAAAAACTCATCAAAAAAATAAAGCTAGGTCACATCTATCATCTAGCACTTTGCAAAAGAAATAAAAAAGAAATCAACGATCAAAATACTCCATCAACATAAAGAAATAATATTTTAGTACGGAAAGGGCAAAAGATGAGAGAGAGAGAGAGAGAGAGAGAGAGAGAGAGAGAGAGAGAGAGAGAGAGAGAGAGAGAGAGAGAGAGAGAGAGAGAGTTGTAGCTAGGGGGAACTAGCACAACGAAAGTATGCACTAGGCGAGAGTACCCCAGACGGGGGAGAGGAGGGTGAAAAAGAAAGGGTAAAAGAGCAAAGGTCACTGGTCCCCCTTGTGGAGTGCGGGACGATCCATCATATAACACTTAAGAAATATATTTTTCTAACATGTACGTTCTGAAAAGCTCAAAGTATCTAAATTAGTTCGTTAATAATTATAAGTTTCGCAACAATGAACAATAGTTGTTAATCATCTCATCGAAATTTTACAATTATAGTATGAAGGCTATATCCACCACTCAACAGAAAAAAATTATAAAAATGTGCATCTGTGCATGCAGTAATAAAATTTAAAAAAATAATATTTCATTTGCAACATTAGAAAAATGAGCTTTGCTTGAGTTTCATAATCTCTTAAGGAATCATACAATGAAAAAAACATATATATTTTTCCTATGAACTCGATTATTTTTTTCTTTTTTCTTTTCTTGAGGGATTACTCGTACAGAATACCTCAGCAGACAGGGGGGAAGTTATATTTTACTTTCTTTTTACCTATACTTACGATCGGTTAGGTATTACCCACTTTTTTCACTCTCTCTTTCCTTTCCTACCCAAAATGCGGCTCAATATTTATCTTCTGGACTTCAGATGGCTAGCTTTTGAGGGGAGATTTGTGTGCGAGCGCTGTTTCCTCCCCTACCTCCTCGGTTTCTAGACTGACCTTGTCCTTTTCAAATACAGGAAACATCTGCACGACAATTTTGATGTCGTTTCTTGTGAGTTCACACTCCATTTTTATGATCAAGCTGGAATGATAGTGGCAAACTTTATCATTGCTTAAATTTCTAAGTTTTATTTTATTATGCGTTATCTGTAGTGCTCAGTATGGGCCCAGATAAAAGGAGGACATTTTATTCTGGCGGTCAACATTTTTGACATAGACTCTATCACCTACCTTAACTTCATGTCTCTTTGTACTATGCCTTGTATCATAGTCCTTTGCATACCTATCTATTTGTTTGTCTAGGATGGCCGCGGTAAGCTTGTATGTCTTTCTAGCGGTATTTGCGACAAACGTTCTAAGACTCTCAACATCGTGTACCCGCAACTGCTTTTGTGGAAGAAAATAAGGGGAGTCACCTATCGGCTTATGATATGCAAAATTGAGAGCCTTTTCTGCTTGTTTCAGTTTCAAATTCCATCCTTGGGGGGTCAGAGGCAGTGAGTTGTCATAATAGTGTAATGATGGAGGCATTTCTTCTCTCTACTAACACATTACGCTTGGACCGCAACATGGTCAACTTTCTCTGGTTCACATAAATCTGCGAAAACTTCGTTCATATATTCGCACCCGTTATCAGTTACTACTTCCCTTGGGAATCCAAATACTAATGTGAATTGGTGTAGGGCAATGGCTACCGAGGCCATGCTCTTATCTTTCATTGCGTACGTGAAGGTATACCTTGTACATTCATCTGTGAGTACAAAAATGTATGAGTAGCCATCATACGAGCAGGGCAGGGGGCCTATTAAGTCACAATGGACTCACTCCCACTTAAAACTACACCTCGGCCATATCTGGGCAGGTGGAACTGTACTACATTGAGTTTAGAAGCAATTACACAATGACATCCCTTGATATACGTTGCAACGTCCTTGTATATCCCCTCCAAGTAGAACTGGGTACTCAGTAACCGATACGTTTTCTCTACCCTAATATGGCCTGCAGTGGAACTCGTGTGGCACAGGGAAAGGGCGTGAATTTGAAATTCCTCGGGAAGGACTGCCGCGCATCCCCCTTCTTCGTTTTTTCGTATATAAATTTTATAAAGTATTCCTTGATTACGAATGATTTGATCCTGCGTCGAATTCTTGAAGGGACCTCGCCAGCCACTCCCTGCAAGAGTTTCTTTACCTCCCCCCATAATTTATCCCCGTCTTGCTTCCTTACAAGCTCCTCGCAATTCCACCCACAAGTGCCCCCCTCCCGCTCACTCATACTCACCTCTCTCATGCTCACTCTCCCACTCATTTGCTCATTCTCACAACTCACACTCTCTTTCCCTCTTTGAACACTCCCCCCAGTCATTCTTCTGTTTACCCCGTGAGGATTTCTTTCCCCATCACTCTGAAGGAGTGTGTGCGGAATTGCAATCGGCCCCTGTAGTCACATGACTGTGTGTCCATGGTTCTAGGACTTGTGGTCCCCATCGAATGTGTAACGGCCAAGGCTGGAATATCCCTTACCCTCCGGCTCAGAGCATCGGCTACTTTGTTACCTTTTCCAGGTACAAACTCAAACCCCATTATATCGAACTGCAGCAGTCTTAACGCCATCGTGAAAGACTCTGATTATTTAGTGGATTTGCATACACGTATTTTAAGGGTAAATAATTGCTACAAATTATCAATAGATATCCTAGGAGGAAATACTTTTGTTTCTCTAACACGAACACAATGGCGAGTGCTTCTCGTTCCATTGTCGCATATCGTTTCTCAGTGTCTGTAAGAGCCCTTGAAGCAAATTTGATAGAGTAGTCCCTTCTCTTATTGTCTGTCTGCGATATTACTCCACCAATCGCAACGTCTGAGGTGTCACACGTGACATAGAAGTCTCGATTGAATTTAGGATAAGCAAGTACTTGGGTAGACATTAAGGTGGTCTTTAAGCTACAAAAGTGGTTTCATGTTCAGTCATCCAGGCGATCTTATGCGCATTTCGAAGTCTATCTAGTGGCCGGGAAATGTCCGTGCATCTATTAATAAATTTACGGTAGTACAAGCAAAGTCCGAGAAAGGATCTAACATCCTTACAAGTTTTGGGTCTCACAAAATTTTTCATGGCTTTTATTTTATCATGCAACACTGCCACACCCAAGGACGATAGTTTGTGGCCTAAATACTCTACTTCCGCTTTAAAAAACTGACACTTAGATAATTTTACACAAAGGTTATTCTGCCTCAAGGCTTCTAAAACTGAAATAAGGTTTCAAGCATGCTCTTCAAAGGTCTTCCCAATATTACTAGGTCATCTGGATACACTAGCACGGTGTTACCAATGAGACCCAGGAGTACTGCTGTCATAAGTCTGCTGAAATGACTGGGACATTTTTTAACCCAAAAGGTAAACGAATATACTCATATAGTTTCTTATTCACAGAAAAAGCAGTCTTGGCTTTACCCCTCTCTTCTAGGACTACCTGGTGGTACCCTGCTGGTAAGTCGAGAGTAGTAAAATACCTAGCACTGCTGACGTGACACAGTACATCTCCAATTACAGGGAGGGGGAATTTATCGCCTTGGGAAATCAAATTTAGTGTGAGAAAATCTGTACACAGCTGAAGGTTGCCATCTTTCTTTTTTACTACAACAATGGGACTATGCCAAGGGCTTTTAGATAACCTAATCACACCTTCTTTCTCCAAATCGGCTACCATGCTCTCTAATTTCTTTTCATATACTATGGGGGTTTGATAGGGTTTTACAATTGTGGGGGCATGATTTCCTGTGTTGATATCAAATGCCATAAGGGTACACTCCCTGAAACGGTCCGAGTCTAAGGAAAAGACATCATGATATTTAACTACGAGTTCAGTCATGAAAGCAGAATCCTCAGCAGCGCTCAACCCTCTCGCTAACGCCTGCAAGTTTGCAATACGTTCCGGCTCCTCAGTGACCCCAATGACATCAATACTGTAACACTGCCGTACTTCATCGAAGTCGACGATTTTTGTGTTTCTGGGAATAGTTAACGGGATTGGCGATATATTGAATTATTTCCTCTCGATGTGTTACAATATAGTTATCTTTCTCTTCCTCCAAAATGCATGCAGACACTGAAGCGCGAGTGGAACATGCAACTACCTCCTTAAAGTGTAGTCACAGTAGTCTTCCACCACTTATTAACAATATTTATTCCCATCTTTACCATGTTCTTGATTCGCATTACTACCTTTGCCCATTCAATACTTAACCGAGGCAATACAAGGCACATCTAAATTTTGTGGGGTACCCTTCAAATGCAATCGCTTGTTTCACTACCTCTTTAATTCTAGTATAATTTTGGGTATTATTTCTCACGGCAGTTATTAGTACTGTACTATCTAATTTAGTAATGGGTTCTGCAATTATACTACGATTAATTAACGATACATCAGAGCCTGTATCTAGCAAAGCAAAGTGGCTTAATCCTCCAACCTCAATTTTTTCCAATGATATCCCATTACTCACAAGACAGAAATTACATGTACTTAGCTGCATTGGGGGGTTGCCTGTGTGACATCCACTATCTCCGATTCTGGGGGAGCGGCGGCTTCTTGTCGCTGAGTCCTCGGGTTGGAATTTGGTCGCTGGGTCCTCGGGAATCTCTCCCAAACGGGTTGTCGAGAATACAGCGTTTTTTTTTTCTAAGCGGATGGTCTGCATCAAGGGTCTGCTTTGAGTCCATATCTATTTGATCTGGTCTTGGATGTAGTAACCCAGGGTATTAGAGATCAATCTCCGTGGAGTATGCTCTTTGCAGATGATATTGTACTGTGTAGCAACAGATGAGAGGTAGTGGAGGAGAAGCTTGAGGAGTGGAGAAGAGTGATGGAGGATAGAGGACTGAAAATCAGCAGGAAGACGACCGTGTACTTGAGCTTGAGAGATGATGAGGATGGGGAGGTCAATTTACAGGGGAAGGTGTTGAAAAGAGTTGAAAAGTTCAAGTATTTGGGATCAACAGTAGCAGAGGATGGTGAACTAGAGTCAGAAATAACCCACAGAATACAAGCGGGATAGAAGAAATGGAAGAAAGTGTCTGGGGTGCTATGCGACAGGAGAATAGGGATTAAGTTGAGGGGTAAAGTGCATAAGACAGTTGTGAGACCTGCAATGATGTATGGAGCAGAGACATGGGCAATAAAGAAGACACAAGAGAAAAAACTGGATGTGGCAGAGATGAGGATGTTGAGATGGATGTGTGGGGTGACAAGAAGAGATAAGATCAGAAACGAGGTAATTAGAGGTACCTCAAAAGTTAGAGAAATTCAGATACGATACAAGAAAGTAGACTAAGATGGTATGGTCATGTCGTTAGGAGGGATGAACAGTATGTTGGGAGGAGGGTGATGGAAATGGACATACAGGGTAGGAGGAGAGGGAGACCAAAGTGTAGGTGGATGGATTACATCAATGATGACCTGAGGTCTAAAGGTTTGTTGGGTGATGAGGTATGGGACAGAAAGAAATGGAGAAAACTGGCCAGAAACATCGACCCCACATAAAATAGGGAAAAGATGTAGACGAAGAAGAAGACGAAGAGGAAGTACATTATGCACCATTCTCACGGAGGGGCATCCAGTCGCCCTATGTCCAGATCCTAGGCAGTTGAAACAGAGTTCACCTGGGCGCCACCTTTGCACGCACTTCTCTCTTTCATGGCCCAGGCCATGACAATTTCTGCATCTCTCCCTATCCACTGTGAAATACAGGAATTTGTAAACTGTTCCTTGAAACTTTCCCAATTTGTAATCTGCGACCACTCGTCTTTTCCCACCGTGTCGGATGCGATACCGGTGCATCTTTGTACCACTTCATTAATGCGGTAGTCGATGGTCCATTTGGCGCTTCTCATCCTCAGAGACAGATGTTTGAGGAACTCTGATGCGGGGATTATGGGTGGATGCTCGAAGCCTTTTACATTCACGCCGTAAAAGTATAAAGGACAGTCTCTGACTCGGGGTGCCTTCCCAAAAGGGGCACGGGGGTGGGGCATAACCTTCTGTGTTTCCTCAATCTGCTGAGAGCCGTTTCGAGTTGCTTTTCTGTTCGGAGCAGCAGGCTGTTGGTCGGAGTTTGAGGAGTCGGTCTTGCTGTCTGTATCATCGGTGTTGCTGTCGGCCAAGTTCCCTCTCCTCGACGATGCGGCCTCGGCACTTGTTTTTAGGCATCTTCAAGCTTCCTCTAACTCGAGGACTCGGTGAATTATTTCCTCCTCTGACATTGCCTCCAACTTCTTCTTCTCTCGCTTTTCCCATATCTATATGGGGTCGCGGTTTCTTATCAGCCTTTCCCACTCTCTCCTGTCCAATGCTTCCTCTCCACTGAGCTCCTTCTCTCTCAAGTCGTCCCATATACAGTCATCCCATCGTCTTCGTGGTCTCCCTCTTCCTCTCACTCCCTCCACCTCTAGCTCAATCATCCTTTTACCAATCCAATCTTCATCTCTCCTCATACAATGTCCATACCACTGAAGCCTTCTCTCTTGCATCTTCTTTCCCACTTGTGTCACCTTGGCTGTCCCTCTAATTCTCTCGTTCCTGATCCTATCCCTCCTCGTCACACCCAACATCCATCTCACCATTCTCATCTCTGCCACTTCCATCTTTCTTTCTTGTGTTTTCTTAACAGGCCACATCTCCGAGCCATATATCATCGCTGGCCTTACCACTGCACGATATATCATGCCTTTCACTCTTGCACTAATCTTTTTATCACATATCAGTCCAGAGCATTTCCTCCAATTTTTCCATCCTGCTTGTATCCTCCCATTTATTTATCTATCCAGTTCACCATCCTGCGACAGAATTGACCCCAAATACCTGAAAGCCTCCACCTTTTTTAACCTCTCCTGTGCCAAGTACAATTGACTGTAATCATCTTGTTCTCCCATCTGCATGCATTCTGTTTTGTCCCGGCTTATCTTTAGCCCTCTACTTTCCAACATTGCCTCCAACGAGGCATTATATTCTTCTGTTCTTGCATTTCTTTTCTCATCGCACAAGTTTCCACTGGCATATAATTTTTGTCTATTCACGGTAATTTAGGCATGGTATCGTACTAGGCTGCCCCCAATGTCGTATAGATGTTCTCTATATGATCGTATCAGAGCTAGAGCGAGCGAGGTGATAATAGATATGGAAAATGCTTAACACTTAGTTTATTTAGTTATACACTTATTCTACACCTCAATGACCCCGCCCCCTTAGGGTAAAATGCTCAGCGTATAGGCGCCCACAAGACCCTGCTGCTCCTCAACCGTGGCTTGACCCTTTTGTATCATTTTGGGTCATCTAGCGAAGAGGGGGAACACCCTATAACCTATAGTGTGGGGTTTGTTGCTTCAAGGACGTCAGTCCGATACATCAGTGCATGTATGTATATGCAACTCTATCAAGTATACACATATATATGTTCATATGACGTATTGGTTATATGTATGTATAAAGTATATATGTTGTTATGGAGGTTGGCTATCGAACATAGAAGTAGAAATGTGAATGCTAATGGAACGGGTTACAAACCTGTCATCTCTTTGATAACACTTATTACATCTATCGATCATGGAGATCGGAATGTGATATGCTAAGGGAATGGGCTATAAACATTTTGCCATCTTAATGGTTCCGGTTTTACGTCACGGACTCCCTTATCAACCAAGGGCTAGGACGGTTGCCTTCTTGCGAAGGACTTGTTTTGGCATATGTAATCCTTACGCTGAGTGCATGCCTTTGCTAACCTCAGACCGTGACGGGGCGCGAACCCTCGACCTGACGCCTCAGAGTCGGAGACATCTTAATAAAAAGATGAAAGGGCCCTTGTCTAGCTTACCCAAACAGGCCACCACATGGGAGGCCGCTAATACTGTATTACGTCAATGATGTAACTGTGTAGGACATTTCATCATGATATGATAGTTATAAACATATTCTGGTTCATAGATATTTATTTTGGTGAATGTAATCAAAATTTAATAGAAAACATTCCTCATTTCCCCATCAGTAACGCAAATTCCTCAAATCTGGGGAAAATTCTCCGTGGTTGGCAACACTGTTTGGAAGCTCTACAAGCATGGCTGAATGTCTAACCCTGCAGGATCGTGCCCAGTTAGCGGTACGTTATGAAGTTTGGAAATCCGTTCTTCGAGTGTAGAGATGGTGGAGGACCACCATCTTTGCACTCGAACAACGATTTCCAAACTTCATAATGTGCCACTAGCTGGGGACGCTCATACAGGGTAACACGTTCAACCAATGTTTGCAGGGTTTCCAATTTCAAACAAAATAATCAATCTGAAACACATACAAACATTAAATTCTTTAAATTTAAAAATTATATTCTTTAAATTTAAAAATTATATTCTTTAAATTTAAAAATTATATTCTTTAAATTTAAAAATTAAATTCTCATATATTAAAGAAAAAAATTACCATAAATAAATAATCTAAGTATTTTAGGTAAAGTTCCAGTATAACTCCGGCGCCTTTTATTTTCTTCCAAACCTTCACAAAACCCTCAGCGGTCAGTATTAATTTCGTTAAATGCCTTACAGTGTCACGCGAGTTAGGGCTTTTTCCAGGTTTGAATAGGGATTTTTTTTCCGACATGACATGCGGTTAAATTTTCCCTAGATTACGTTATTATTATTATTGCAGAATGTGCTTTCCGGTACTTTTTACTAAAGAATTATATGTATACAAAGGGTTTAGTGAAGGTTTGGAATTTCAACCAAAATTAAGGCGCCAGTTATACTAGACCTTTACTATATATATATATATATATATATATATATATATATATATATATATATATATATATATATATATATATATATATATATATATATATATATATATATATATATATATATATATATATATATATATATATATATATATATATATATATATATATATATATATATATATATATATATTATTTATTTTGCGAATCAGGACGATATACAAAGGATAATAACTTACTCTGTCGAAGTTTTACACTAAGTAGAAATTGCTCTCCCACCGTCAATTCTTTGTCACTATCTCGATACCCAAGATCTCCAAGTCCTCTAAACAAAACGCGAATGAGTTGTGATACAGGGTTACCAGATGTCTCAGCGTGCAATATCGTACCAAATTTGTCTGAATTATCGTTTTTGTACAAATATTATCGCACATTTATGATTACACAATATCGTTGTTTTCCCCCAATAATATTGTATTTGTATCAGTAATAAGGAAAGGTTATGCAAACTTCGTAATATATTTCCTATTTATTCATATAATAATTGAATAAAAAGAATGTAAAACAAAAACGTTAATTTTCTGTAAGTTATATATAATTTAAAAAATGTCTCTACGATAACGAAAAGATAGACAAATAGATAGATAGATAACTTTATTGTCAAATTGCAGTACACTAAGTATACAGAATGAAATTCTTTGTGGCACTGAGCCCCCTACTACAATCAAGATAAAAATAATATAAAATTATATAAAAACATGGCCCATACAAACGTAAAGGCTATATATATGTACATACACATACACATTTACATATACATATCCACATACCTACCCAATTACACACACACACCAATATACAAACATGCACACCCATACACACACATACATACGCCCATAATGCTACCTTAAGATATCCATCCCTTTAAAAACCGATCCATCACAGTGATATAATGGCTTATCTCATGTGTACCACTTTTAAATTGTTAAAAAGTAAAATACTCTTTGGAATGAAGGATTTTTTTTTATATCTATTTGTACGTTGTGCCGGCAATGCCGGCCTTCTTCCAGACCTTGAAAAAGTGTAACAATTGTGCAGTGGATGGGTTCGATCCTCCATGATTTTTTTTCTGCTTGTTTTATTACTCCTTCCTGATACAGAGTGTCTAGTCGTTCAGCAATTGCCCCTAATTTCCGGCTCTTTTTAGCAATAATTAAAAGCCTATTTTTGTCTTTACACGTCAATTTTCCATACCAGGTGGTTAATGAGAAATTGATTACAGATTCAATAATGGATTTATAGAACAAGCTAATTATCTTCCTATACCAATATCCCAGGTACTTATAATTACTAACTCTCTCAACACATTCCTGATTCATTACAATTTGGTCTGGTATTACTTTTTTTTATTGTTCTGAAATCAATTAACATTTCTTTGTCTTCTTTACATTTAGGTCCAAAAAATTAATCTTACACCAATCGACAAAATAATTAACCTGTGTAATATAGTCCTTACAATCATCATTCAAAACTTTCCCCGTAATAACTGTATCATCACCATACTTAATTATGAACAGTTTCCGAACAAGCTTCTACAGTCGTCTGTATATAGGGTGAACAATACTGGAGATATGACGCAACCTTGGGGTGCACCTGTGTTGGTGATAATTATGTTAGACTTATCATTTATCTTGGTATACTGTGGCCTCTGGGTTAAGAAACTGAAAATCCACTTCAGGAGGTAACAGTTTACATCCATTCTCATAAATTTATTCATTAAGATGTGGGGTTGGATTGTATTGAATGCAGAACTGAAATCAATGAACAATAATCTTATTTGTGTTTTCTGTTTATCTACGTGTTCGCTAATATGATTTAGTAGGGTTAGCCTTGCATCCTGAGCACTCCTATTTGTACGGTATGCAAATTGAAAAGGGTCAATAATGTTATTTGTGCTTTCACATAAGCGAGTTTTCAGCATGTTCTCTAAAGAGATTGATATTCTGTATATAAAACATAAGATGTAACGAAAAGGTTATTTCTCTGTAAAGAAAACGAAAAATAAATGAAATTAATAATACTCGGTATTTATTACACTTCTAATTATTCTTGGTCATCATCTTTGATGCAATTTCGTGAATTATCGCACATCGTATGCACAGTATCGTTTATCGTACAGGGGACAAGATTATCGCGTTTGTGCGATAATTATAGCACATCTGGGAACCCTGATTGTAAAGTAATGCCACGTCATCAAGTCCTCTAAACAAAACGCGAATGAGTTGTGAAGTAATGCAGGGAAGCATTGCCACGTCATCAAGTCCTCTAAACAAAACGCGAATGAGTTGTGAAGTGATGCAGGGAAGCATTGCCACGTCATCAGAGGGAGGAGTACTGAGTTACCTCAAAGACATTTTGTATATCGACAAAGGGCCAAGTAATGCCATCTTTATAAGTATGATGATATTTGAGTCTACTTACAATGACGCGAAATGAATACCACTGTCATTAATAATAATTTTAGAGGTTCATAAAATTGATGGAGAAAATTACCTAACAAGAAACCAACTATAATAAGAATGACGAACGCAGGTGTCATTCGAAACTCTTGTTCGTGAGAGGGTAATACTCGTTCAGTCGTTCGTCGATAAGTTACAACCAAGTGTACAATCAGTGCTAAGATTTCGCTAAAACTAGCAAATTTTACTAGCAATGAACGTAAGCATCTTTATTACCGTAAATTGCACCAAAGCCGTATTTTCGAATTCAATATAATTGTAACATTTTGTTGATTTCACACACACACACACACACACACACACATATATATATATATATATATATATATATATATATATATATATATATATATATATATATATATATATATATATATATATATATATATATATATATATATATATATATATATATATATATATATATATATATACTTTTCTAGGAAAGTTCCTTCCTCTTATATGCAACTGAAGTAATGGTATAACAAAACTGTAACACTGACATAAAAATGCATAATAAATGGAAAAAAAAAAAAACATCCTAACGAGTTTTCTGGCTATCTTTGGCTACAAGTGTTACAGAGTTGCATGGAGAGTTCAAAAGTGAATTTACTGGCAATACTCGTCCACGTCCAACGTGATAATAGACACTTCAACGATATTCTGCGGAGATCTTGACTTATATCCTTGAGGAAGGTAAGTTGTTATTGTAAGCAGAATTCATTTGGGAAGTGAGATTTTGTAATGAATGTGTATTTACGTACTTCCCTATTTGTTATTAGTGGGAGAATTAGACTTATCTTGTTGTGGTCCCATCTCAGCTTATTTTTCTAAGCGTTGGACTTAGCTATTTTATATTTGTGGTTGGAACCAGTTCGAGGACTGTAAATCAACTAGTGTATTCAGTAATACAGATTTTCCATTTCCTTGACTATTTCAACCCAGTTATTATAAACTATATAAAAAAATTCTTGCACTAATTATATTAATATAAATATTACCTCTAGTACATATGACTAGCCAGGTTCCTTGCTCCTCGTACAATCTATTCTAGTGCTTGATCCAGGGTTGGAAAAAAATCCGCTTTTTAATAAAAATATTTTTAAAATCCGAATTTATTTTTATAATTTTTTTTATTTTACACATGCATTCATTCATATTTGATTGTTATACAATATTGCATTCATTTTTATCTGTGCAGTGTGTTTATACCGTCTCGTAATTTGTAAAAGAAGCTTTTTCTGGAAAACGATAATAAAAGACAAAGTATTCTTGGTAACAAATGCCGGCTGAGCATGCAAGTAATGTCTTTTTAGGCATTAACCTACAAAAGGAAAGAGAATAACAAAGAGCACCAGCAAAATTCTCCAGTATATAGACCAAGCCGACATTTTCCAAGATACGGCTTTTGTTAAAAAGATGTTATGGTATTATTTTAGTAAAACCACAGTAACCATTTATAAATACACCAAATTATGAGGTAATAATAATGCAGGCTGAATACAAAATCTCTTTATCACAGATTTACCTAAATATTAGAACAAGATGAAGTATGTGCAAACACCAAATATACCAAGCTGACATTCCCACCTAGAGAAGCTCGGGACAGGTTCGGTACAAGTTACACCTGAATAGCCAGGAACAGGTCCTGAAATCTCCAGTGTATTATGATTTCATATGTCTGTAATATTTAGGGATTACTGGTGGACAGTATGCATATTATATTTAAAATAAAAATATTTTGATTTTAATCTGATTATTTTGTGATTATAATCAGTTATAATCACATGATTAAAATAATTTGATATTAATCATGCCAACCGATACTTGATCTCAAATGCTCACCATCCAGTCATGGTCTAATCTTAACTAAAAGAGTAATCGTCTTTTAGTTAAGAAAGCAGAACTAGATGATGTCATTGTAACTAGCCTAGTTGTTTTGATTCCACTGATTATGCAATCTGCTCTTAAAGTCACCTATTGATGGAGTGCTGACAACATATTCAGGAAGGTCATTCCAGGGATTTACAACACAAATACTAAACGCATTTGCTCTCGTGACAGTTCTAACATGTCATGTTTGCATTAATTTGCAGGTATTCATTCTTGTGTTAGTATTAAATTCAAAATGATCATTCATATTTACATTCTCAAACCCATGGATGATCTTATACACTTAAATCAGGTCTCTGGGAAGTCTTCATTGCTGGAGTGATGTAATTCCTAGTTTTTTTTGCAGCTTGTCTCATAGGGCAAGTCCTTTAATTCGGGTACCAACTTTGTCATCCTCCTTTGGACTTTTTTGAGTTCATCAATATCCTTAAAGTATGGTGACCAAGCCTGACCAGCATACTAAAGGTGCAGTCGGTCTGAGGAGCAGTATAGTGTGCAACACATTTCAATATCCATACAGTAATCCCTCGTTTATCGCGGGGGATCGGTTCCGGGACCGGCCGCGATAGGTGAATTTCCGCGAAGTAGGAACACCTTAAAAAAAAATTTCCTATTTTTTTTTTTTTTTTTTTTTTTACACTTCTTCCACGAGTACAAAGAGGATTACGAAAGAAAAGATCATCATCATCATATATATATATATATATATATATATATATATATATATATATATATATATATATATATATATATATATATATATATATATATAATATTTTGGCATTTATTATCCTACTAGGAATCTACGGTATTACCAAGCCAATTTTCACCAATTTCCCTTTTGAACCTAAATTTATCAAGCTTAAATCCATTACCCATTACGAGTTCTGGTTTGATCATGAATTTTTAAAACTTTATTAATTATCACCCTTGTAATGACCTGTCAGATGTGAAGGGATTATAAAAGATGTGTAATAAATATCCAGCTCTCTGCTGGGTTTTAATATACTTCTGCATTACTTTCATGATGTCTATTCCAAAAATTCTCCTTAGATCTTATTATTATTATTATTATTATTATTTTTAACTAATTATTATTATTATTACTATTATTATTATTATTATTATTATTATTATTATTACGAATTTGTAATTAAACCATTATTTTTACAATAAATACTGAAGTTTTGGTTGAATGAACAAGAGTTAATTAAAGATGTCTCTCTCTCTCTCTCTCTCTATCCAACATTCTATTCTACCCAACCCCCCACACTCTCTTTGTCCCAGCCAAGTAGGGAGGAGCACTGTACACAGTTATTAAAGTAAATAAACCAACAGATGTACAAACAATGATGAGCCCTTAATAATAATAATAATAATAATAATAATAATAGATGATGATGATAATCTCCACAATCATCATCAAAGGAAAAATATTGTTGCCAATAATAATAATAATAATAATAATAATAATAATAATAATAAGATCGAAGGAGAATTATTGGAATAAACATCATGAAAGTAATGCAGAAGTATATTAAAACCCAGCAGAGAGCTGGATATTCATTACACATCTTTTATAATCCCTTCACATCTGACAGGTCATTACGCTCTCCATCTCTGTTTCTCTTTATAGCCTGATAAAGACTGTTTTATTTTATAATATTTTGGCCCATCCTGGTGTCACAATAATCATTAAATTTTTATTTTTTTCCAAAAAAAATCCGCGATACAGTGAATCCGCGATAGGTGAACCGCGATAGAGCGAGGGATTACTGTATAGGTACAATTCCTCTTAATCCCACTACTCTATTAGCTTTGTCCGTATACTACCAATATGCTAGGCTGAGGATATCATTTGACTCCAAATGTTTTATCAACTTATTTCTAATTATGGTCTTGCATATATTACTTATTATACATGTTAATGAAAACTACGCTGATGTGCTTAGCTCCATTGATGGAGTCGGCCATCATCTTCTGATAGCTCAGACTGGCTTTAAGTGTGACCAAGGCTTACAGACTGGCAAGTTACATTTCTCTGTAAACATTTTCTTCACTCTGAAGGAAGGGAGGGGGCAAGAGTACTTCCTCCATGTTATCCTGCGTGTTATAAGAGGCGAATAATCAGGGCGGAGTCAGAGGAATGGGAAAGAGTCGAGTTATATTGCAGTGACTAAGCCTCTCTCATTATAAGAGGGAATATGGGTTAATGTAATTATCGGAATGAGACTCGTACTGATAACTTTACCTCTTCGTTGGTTTCCAACTCTAAGCTGCTGGTCAATTATACATACTAAACTGGGCTCACAGGAAAGGGCCCCTTACCCATTAGTCCCCTTGCCTTGAATATATTTCAAGATATTCAAATAAGCACATTACCATGTGTGAAAATATGAATCATATTTTACCCTGACTAGGACTTAAACCTAAGACACATAATTACCGTGCCAAGGAGCTACCAACTACACCACAGAAGTGTCGTAAGAAAAGCTGAAGTCATAAAGTGAAATTGAAACAAACCACGTGGTCTGTTTCAATTTCACTTTATGGCTTCAGCTTTTCTAACGACACTCCCCACCACCACTTTGAAATATTATATTTCAGACGAAGCATTAAAAATTTTTTTTTGAGAGCCTTATAATTTTTAACTATCATTATTTTACAAAGGAAACGGGGCAGAACTATCTAATCAATGACTTAAAACATGTAATTTCATATTATCTAAACAGATCACAGGAATATCAAAATTAACATGCTCCTTAATGCTTTCTAAAATTCTCTGAAGGAGATTCTATTGTGAATGTACTTAATACACACAGAACATTTGATTTTTAGAAAAGACAACAGAAGACAAGTATGTTCCTTATAATAATCATTTTAATTAAAGAAAAAAAATCAAAATTAAGTATTACAATTACAATATATAGCTAGTAGTCATTTACAAAATTATTTAAAAAAATTAATTAAGCAATTATATTACTCAAATAATATAAAATACAGTTGGATAGGATCTATGCAAATATTCAGGGATAAAACATTATAACATAGTACAAAAATATTCACAATTTCTATATAGCCACTAATCATTGGCAAAATTATTTAAGAAAAAACTAATTAAACTATTGCATTACTCAAATAATATAAAATACAGTTGGATAGGATCTCTTCAAATATTCAATAATAACACAGTCATAATAGTTAAAAAAAAGTTAATTTATCACAAGTACAATATGCAACTACTAATCAGTGACAAATTGATTTAGGAGAGAAACTAAATAAAAATAATTACGTTACTCAAATAATATAAAATATAGTTGGATATGATCTCTGCACATATTCATTAACATCGAACAATCATCATAGTGAGAAAAAAGATGAGAAATCAACATATGCACAATTGATAAATGGCAACTATTCTTTAATGACACTTCCTATACTAAACTTATTGTACATAGTTTATTTATATATATCTTACTTCTAGGGGAGGCATTGAGGTTTTCTTAACTTAAATCTTAAAAGCTAAAGACTACAAATTTTGTCCATAAAAAAAAGACAGTGTGGAATTTTTCTTTTTTTAAAAGTTCATATATATATATATATATATATAATATATATATATATATATATATATATATATATATATATATATATATATATAGGGATTTATTCATCTCCATTTTTCATTCCCCCTGTCTCCAGTACCCATCATTGCTAGTTCTTGGGCTAATTCCCACATCTGATTCCACCAACCCTACACCTGACACCAGTGTCATAAGAAAAGCTGAAGCCATAAAGTGAAATGGAAACAGACCACATGGTTTTGGAAAGTCAAGTTTGTAATTGTTACTTACCATGTATTTTCTTGCCTGGAGGGTGCTGTGACAACTAGATATATTGTTATGCCTTAGGCCTTTCACAAGTGGGCCGCCAAGTGCCGATAGAGGTCAAAGTTGCCCACCCAGTTTCATACGTTCTCACAACAAACATTTATATGCACGTACGTACTTACATATGGATGTTTGTCGCGAGAACGTCTGGAATTGGGTGGGCAACTTTGACCTCTCTCGGCACTTGACGCCGACATGTGAGAGGCCTAAGGCATAACAATATTTCTAGTTGTCACAGCACCCTCCAGGCAAGAAAATACATGGTGAGTATCAATTGCACACTTGACTTTCCCAAACCATGTGATCTGTTTCAATTTCACTTTATGGCTTCAGATTTTCTTACAACAGAATGTCAAAAGGGAAGCAAACCTTACAGCTATATTTTCTATACTAGGAATGAACACATCTTAATGCCACTCTGTTCATATATTCGTTTCCCCCAACTTCACTCGTGGCTTTGTTTTTGCGTTTAATTCAAATCTCTATCTAATTAGGGATTAACAATAATCAAATAAGCACATTACTATATATGAAAACATGAATCATATTTTACCCCTACTGGGACTTGAACTAGGACTCAATTACTGTGCCAAGACACTACCAACTACACAACAGAAAGTTCCAACCTCACTCATGTCTTCGTTTTCCCATTTAATTCAAGTCTCAATCTAATTAAGGATAAACAATAATCAAATAAGCACATTATCATATGTGAAAACATGGATCATATTTTACCCCAACTGGGACTCGAACCTAGGACAAATAATTACCGTGCCAAGGTGCTACCTACTACAACACAGAAGGTTGAAAGGGAAACAAACCCAACAGCTATATCTGCTATACTACAAGTGAACACATGCTATCTGCATGCCACTTTATTCATATTACAGTTTCCTCCAACCTCATTCTTGGCTTCATTTTGTCATTTAATTTAAATCTCAATCTAATTAGCGATCAACAATGATAAAAAAAAGCACATTACCATATGTGAAAAATGAATCATATTTTGCCCCAACAGGGACTCGAACCTAGGACACATAATTACCATGCCAAGGTGCTACCAACTACACAATAGAGGGTTAAAAGGGAAAGAAACCTTACAGCAATATGTGATTACCTAATTGTGTTTACGGGAAAGAGCCCAAAGCTCGTATCTTCCCGTCTCCTGATTGGTTCCATTTTGTACTTAGTGATACTTATCATACCTGTCCTTAAAACTATGGATTGAGATAGCATTAACTACCTCCTCGCTTAGCGAATTCCAATTATCAACTACTCTTACACTGAAAAAGTATTTCCTTACTTCCTGCAAAGAAGCTTTCTTACGAAGCTTCAAACTATGACCTCTAGTTCAAGTGCCTGCCATATCAAAATATCGATCCCTATCCACTCTATCATAACCATGAAGGAATTCAATGACTGTCACCATATCCCCCCCTCAATCTTCTAGCTTTGAGTGATGGTAAGTGTAATTCCCTCAGCCTTTCATCATAACTGAGATTACGTATTTCTGGCACCAGTTTCGTGGCATGTCTTTGAACTTTTTCAAGCTTAGCTATGTGCTTTTTCAAGTGCGGATTCCAAAAGGGGGCTGCATATTTGAGTTTTGACCTCACATAGGTTACATAATTATTTCTGAACATTTCCTTGTCCATGTGCCTGAAGGCTACCCTTACATTTGATAACAATGCATATGCTGCCCTTACTATGCCATTTATATGTATTTCTGGAGACAAATCGGCCAGTATGTTTACTCCTAGATCTCTCTCATTCTCAGTCTCTTGAAGTTGTACTCTTACCACCGAGTAGTCAAGCTTGGGCCTTCTTGCACTTGTACCCATTCTCATTACCTTACATTTTGAAGTATTGAAATTCATTAGCCACTTTTCTGACCACTCATGCAGACTATTTAGATCTTCCTGAAGTTCTCTACCATTGTTCTCGTTTCCCACTTTCTTCACAATCTTTGCATCATCTGCAAACATATTCATGAATGAATTTACAGACTCTGGTAAGTCATTTACATATACAAGGAACAAAAGTGGCCCTAAAACTGAACCCTGTGGAACTCCACTACTAACTCTTCTCCATTCAGACACTGAGTGTCTTACTCTAACCCTCTGTTCCCTTCCTTCTAAGTAAGTTTTTATCCATTTCAAGACATTTCTACATATTCTAGCCATTGCTTGCAGCTTCCTAATAAGTCTCCCATGTGGAACAGTGTCAAACGCTTTCTGGAAGTCTAGGAATATGCAATCTGCCCAGCCCCTCTTTCCTGTAAGATTCGGCTTACCTCATCATAAAATTCTAATAAGTTTGTTACTGTTGATCTACCTTCTCTGAAGCCATGTTGCCTCACTGACAAAAAGTTGAAGGATTCCAAGTGAAGAGAGATATGTTTCCTTAGTAGTTTCTCCATAACTTTGCAAACTATGCTGGTCAAGGAAACTGGTCTATAGTTCAGAGCCGTATCCCTCCTTCCCCTTTTGAAGATAGGTATCACGTTTGCTTGTTTCCAGCATCTTGGAATCTCCCCTGACTACAGTGACTTTTTAAATACGATACTTAGTGCCACTGATATTGAGTTTGCGCATTTTTTAAGTACATGAGGGGATGTGTCATCAGGACCTGTAGCTTTATGAACATCTAACTCCATCAGTGCTTTGCATACCTCTGTGGCTGTAAGGTTGATGTTGTCTAATACCGGCCCTTGAGCTTTATCTCTGCAATCTGAGGGGGTGGGGTATTTTCTACTGTAAATACTGACTGAAACTCCTTGTTCAATTCCTTGCAGATCTCTTCATCCGTCTCGGTGATGCTTCCATCCACTCTCTTAACCCTTAAAACCTGTTCTTTTACCTTCAGTTTTCCTCTGATAAAGCTGTGGAAAAGCTTGGGATTCTCTTTAGCCTTCCTGATGATGTCCCTCTCATAGTCTCTCTCTGCCTCTCTTCTTTTACTTCGGTAGCATTTCTTGCTCTTTTGTAGGTTTGCCAGGCATTTATGTTTGTTCTCCTCCTATACCTTTTCCAGCATTTGTCTCTCCACTCCTTAGCTCTTTTACACTCATTATCGAACCATTTCTCTCGGGCATGAATTACATGCTATCTGAATGCCACTCTATTTTTATCACAGTTTCCCGCAACCTCACTTGTGGCTTCGTTTTCGCATTTAATTCAAATCTCTATCAAATTAGGGATAAAAAATAATCAAATAAGCACATTACCATATGTGAAAACATGAATTATACTTTACCCTGACTGGGATTTGAACCTAGAACACATAATTACCTTGCCAAGGCACTACCAAATACACTACAGGAGGTTAAAAGGGAAACAAACTTTACAGCTATATCTGCTATACTACGAATGAACGCATTCTATCTGCATGCCACTCTGTTCATATGACAGTTTCCCTCAACATCACTCGTGGCTTCGTTTTCGCATTTAATTCAAATCTCAATCTAATTTGGGATCAATAATAATGAAATAAGCACATTACCATATGTGAAAACATGAATCATATTTTACCCTAACTGGGACTCGAACCTAGGACACATAATTACCTTGCCAAGGCGCTACCAACTATACCACAGAAGGTTATAAGGGAAACAAACCTTACAGCTATATCTGCTATACTAGGAATGAATGCATTCTATCTGAATGCCACTCTGTTCATATTACAGTTTCATCCAACCTCACTCGTGGCTTTGTTTTCGCATTTGATTCAAATCTCAATCTAATTAGGAATCAACAATAATCAAATAAGCACATTACCGTATGTGAAAACATGAATCCTATTTTACCTCGACTGGGACTCGAACCTAGGACACATAATTACAGTGCCAAGGCGCTACCTACTACACCACAGAAGGTTAAAAGGGAAACAAACCTTACAGCTTATATCTACTATACTAGAAATGAACACATTGTATCTGAATGCCACTCTGTTCATATTACAGTTTCCCCCAATCTCACTTGTGGCTTCGTTTTTGCAGTTAATTCAAATCCAGTCTGATTAGGGATCAACAATAATCAAATAAGCACATTACCATATGTGAAAACATGAATCATATTTTACCCCGACTGTGATTCAAACCTAGGACACATAATTTCCGTGCCAAGGAACTACCAACTACACCAGAGGAGGTTAAAAGGGAAACAAACCTTATAGCTATACTTGCTATATTACGAATGAAGTCATTCTATCACATCTCAATCTAATTAGGGATCAATATTAATCAAATCAGCACATTACCATATGTGAAAGCATTAATCATATTTTACCCCGACTTTGACTCGAACCTAGGACACATAATTACTGTGCCAAGGCACTATCAACTACACCAGAGGAGGTTAAAAGGGAAAGAAACCTTACAGCTATATCTGCTATACTACGAATGAACGCATTCTATCAAATCTCAATCTAATTATTGATCAATATTAATCAAATCAACACATTACCATATGTGAAAATATTAATCACAGTTTACCCTGACTTTGACTCGAACCTAGGACACATAATTACCGTACCAAGGTGCTGCCAACTACACCACAGAAGGTTAAAAGGGAAACAATCCTTACAGCTTTATCTTCTATACTAATGAATGCATTCTATCTGAATGCCACTTTTTTTTTTTGACACCAGAATGGGCCATAAAAAAAACCCACCCCTCATGGAGTGTAATGACTTGTCAGATGTGAAGGGATAATATGAGGTGTGTAACGAATATCCAAGAATACTTAGTGTTGATGTAGACATAGAAAAAGAACCGTAACTGAAGGAAGACTTAACATTGAACTGTTCTGGACTGCCCTATTTAAGTTCAAAAAACCTTCAGCTCTAGTATCAGTTCATATTACAATTTCATCCAACCTCACTCGTGGCTTTGTTTTCGCATTTAATTCAATTCTCAATCTAATTAGGAGTTAGTAATAATCAAATAAGCTCATTACCATATGTAAAAATATGAATCCTATTTTACCTCGACTGGGACTCGAACCTAGGACATATAATTACCGTGCCAAGGTGCTACCGACTACACCACAGAAGGTCAAAAGGGAAACAAACCTTACAGCTATATCTGCTATACTAGAAAAGAACACATTCTATCAGAATGCCACTCTGTTCATATTACAGTTTCCCCCAACCACACTTGCGGCTCCATTTTCACAGACAATTCAAATGTCAATCTAATTAGGGATCAACAATAATCAAATAAGCACATTACCATATGTGAAAACATGAATCATATTTTACCCCGACTGTAATTCAAACCTAGGACACATAATTACCGTGCCAAGGCGCTACCAACTACACCACAAAAGGTTTAGAGGGAAACAAACCTTACAGCTATATCTGCTGTACTGTGAATGAATGCATTCTATCTGAATGCCACTCTGTTCATATTACTGTTTCCCTCAACCTTACTCATGGCTTCGTTTTTGCATTCAGTTCAAATCTCAATCTAATTAGGTATCATGAATCATATTTTACCCTGACTAAGACTCGAACCTAGGACATATAATTACCATTCTAAGGTACTACCAACTACAAAACACAAGGTTAAAAGGGAATCAAACTTTACATCTATATCTGCTATACTATGAATGAATGCATTCATTCCTAGTTTAGCAGATATAGCTGTAAGGTTAGCTTTCTTTTTAACCTTCTGTGGTGTAGTTGGTAGCGCCTTAGTATGGTAAATTATGTGTCCTAGATTCAAGTTCCAGTCGAGGTAAAGTATGATTCATATTTTCACATATGGTAATGTGCTTATTTCATTACTGTGGATCCCTAATTAGATTGAGATTTGAATTAAATTCGAAAACCAATCCACAAGGTTGGGGGAGACTATAATATGAACAGAGTAGTATTCAGGTAGTATGCATTCATTCCTAGTATAGCAGATGTAGCTTTAAGGTTTGTTTCCCTTTTAACCTTCTGTGGTGTAATTGGTAGCGCCTTGGCACGGTAATTATGTGTCCTATGGTAATGAGCTTATTGATTATTGTTGATCCCTAATTAGATTGAGATTTAAATTAAATGCGAAAACGAAGCCACGGGTGAGTTTTGGGTAAATTGTAATATGAACAGAGTGAAATTCAGATAGAATGCGTTCTTCCTAGTACAGGGTGTCCTTATATAACGTCAGAGTTCCGTTCTTGAGACGTGACTTGAAGTCGAAAATTGATGTAAGTCGGAACTCACTTAGATTCGAACCTGGGTCCCCTTAAATATATTTTTTTTTTTAGGGGGACCCTATGTTCTTAATGATTCTTAGAATTTACTAAAACTATATACTATTCCTAAACTTTAAAATTAACATAATTCCAGGTACTGTACAGTATAAAAGAACAATACATACATGAAAATATCTGCACTATATTACACTACAATGCCTGTACTGTTTTAGTGTATAGTACAAAACTGTAAATAGTACCTGTACAGTATACTGTACTCATGTGGTGTGCTTATATAGGGAGGGAGAGACTTGCTTATCAGGAGAAAGCTTACCAGACTTTAGTCGAAATTCGACTTAAGTCAACTGTTAAGAACGGAACCCTGACGTAAAGTTGGGACTCCCTATATATATATATATATATATATATATATATATATATATATATATATATATATATATATATATATATATATATATATATATAGGAACCATGGCATAAATTGGATCTCATATGGAAGTTTTTTCATTATGAATAAATAGTTAAATTATGCCTTCAAAAAACTTGGTGTGTAAGACAATAGATATCACTATCAATCACTAAGAGAAGTGTCTTGACCTATATGCACATCTTAATTTATTTTCAGGTCAGGTATTAATTTCCTAATCTTCAACCTGTAGTAGGCTTGCCTGTGGCACCAGCCGCCCATTGTGATACTACAGCTGAAGGGTCTTTAGGACTTAAATAGGACTGTCCAGGACAGTTCGATGTTAAGTTTTTCTTCAGTTACTGTTCTTTTTCTATGCCTAGAACAACACCGAATATTCTCGGATATTCGTTATACATCTATTATTATCCCTTTACATCTGTCAAGTTCCAACACTCCCCATCTCTGTTTCTCTTTACATTAGTTTTTTTTGTGCCCAGGTCCGATGGGTACATATTTTTTTTTTCTGGCCCGTCCTGGTGTCAGTCATTAAAAAAAATATTGTGTATGTATATATATATATATATATATATATATATATATATATATATATATATATATATATATATATATATATGCCTTTAAGACAGTCAAGTTTATTGGTTGGTGATAAAGAAAAGGGCCACATCGCAGACTCGTCTTTATTGGTATGGTTTGCCTAGAAGCCATAAAACAACAGCTATTCATCATTGAATACATTATACAGTTCTACATCACACGAGTGTATTTAGTTAATGTCATCATCCTTACTCTCTATTTAGCATTTTATGCTACATGTTAATTATTACAGGTTAATGCAGATAGCTTCTCATAACGTACGTAATTGGGGCCCAGAATGAATCCTCTGAATATTACGTCTGCTCTCGAATCCAGTCAGTCTCTGTCTGCCTATTCTCTCATGGTGTATGGCTTATGCTTACTAAGCTAGAACAAGGGCCTGTAGTGTCTTTTCTGACACACACTCTCTTTCTCTCTCTCTTTCTTTATATATATATATATATATATATATATATATATATATATATATATATATATATATATATATATATATATATATATATATATATATATATATATACACACAGTAATCCCTCGCTATATCGCTATTCACCTACCACGGATTCAGTGCATCGCGGATTTTTTTGGGGAGCATATGTATTTTATATCGCAGATTTTCTGGGTATATTCTATTTTTGAGCACGAGGATGGAAACGTTATGCCGTCTCCTTATCAGCTGATGCACCCTCGGACGCTATTTCCCTGACGATATTATATCGCAAGTTTGTTTGCTGTTTGTTCTTAATGCTTTTTTTCAGTTATCTTCATAATATTCAATCGCATTAAGCGGTAGAAGAGGAGGAGGATGCGGGAGAACGAACCTCTAACCAAAACATTTTGCAGCTTCCGTATCAGCTGATGCTTATCACTATTCAGACACAAATCTTACTAATAAAATATTTACTTACTCACCCTATTTGGGGTTTATCTAATTTTCAAGATTATAGTATTATTAATATTCCTTGGTTCTAAACATTATTCTATCTTCTTTACATATCAACCATGCTGCACGAAATCTTAACATAAACAAAGTCAGCTGAGACAAAAAGAAAATATACAATTCGTTACAAAGAAAATGTATATCGTACTGTACATGGGGAAACTTAAATGAAATATATATATTCTCTACACGCTATTTTCCTAATGATATTATATCGAAAGTTTATTTGTTGTATGTTCTTAATGCTGTTTTTCAATTCTCTTCATAATATTTGATTGCATTAAGCAGTAGAAGAGGAGGAGGATGCTGGAGAACGAACTCTATCTGCAAACATTTTGGCACTTCCTTATCAGCTGATACACCCTCGCACGCTATTTCCCTGACGATATTATATCGCAAGTTTGTTTGCTGTTTGTTCTTAATGCTTTTTTCAGTTATCTTCATAATATTCAATTGCATTAAGCGGTAGAAGAGGAGGAGGATGCGGGAGAACGAACCTCTAATCAGCTGATGCTTATCACTATTCAGGCACAATATCTTACTCATAAAATACTTATTTACTCACCCTATTTAGGGTTTATCTAATTTATAAGATTATAGTATTATTAATATTCCTTGGTTCTAAATATTATTGTATCTTCTTTACATATCAACCATGCTGCACGAAATCTTATCGTAAACAAAGTCAGCTGAGACAAAAGGAAAACGTATAAAATTTGTTACAGAGAAACGTATATCGTACTGTACATGGGAAACTTAAATGAAATATATATATTCTCTACACTCTATTTCCCTGACGATGTATTGAAAGTTCATTTGCTGTTTGTTCTTAATGCTTTTTTTCAATCTTCATAATATCACGTTCTTATAAATTTACGCTTATGTGCTGTTATTAATAAAGTAAAGGTTGAGTTATTCACAGTGCAGGGAGGGTTTGTACAGTAAAGGTAAAAATAAATGTAAAATACCTGTAATTCTGGTGCTCCTACTTTGTGAATTTTCACCTTTTGCGGCTGGTCCCGGAATTGAACCCCCGCGATAAATGAGGGAGCAATATATATATATATATGTGTGTGTGTGTGATTACCTAATTGTGTTTACGGGAAAGAGCCCAAAGCTCGTATCTTCCCGTCTCCTGATCGGTTCCATTTTATACTTAGTCATACTTATCATACATGTCCTTAAAACTATGGATTGAGATAGCATTAACTACCTCCTCGCCTAGCCATTTCCAATTATCAACTACTCTTACACTGGAAAAGTATTTCCTTACATCCTGCAAAGAAGTTTTCTTACGAAGCTTCAAACTATGACCTCTAGTTCTAGAGCCAGCCATATCAAAATATCGATCCCTATCCACTCTATCATAACCATGAAGGAATTTAAAGACTGTCACCATATCCCCCCTCACTCTTCTAGCTTCGAGTGATGGTAAGTCTAATTCCCTCAGCCTCTCATCATAACTGAGATTGCGTATTTCTGGCACCAGTTTCGTGGCATGTCTTTGAACTTTTTCAAGCTTAGCTATGTGCTTTTTCAAGTGCGGATTCCAAAAGGGGGCTGCATATTCGAGTTTTGGCCTCACATAGGTTACATAAATATTTCTGAACATTTCCTTGTCCATGTGCCTGAAGGCTACCCTTACATTTGATAAGAATGCATATGCTGCCCTTACTATGCCATTTATATGTATTTCTGGAGACAAATCTGCCAGTATGTTTACTCCTAGATCTCTCTCATTTTCTGTCTCTTGAAGTTGTACTCCAGCCACCGAGTAGTCAAGCTTGGGCCTTCTTGCACTTGTACCCATTCTCATTACCTTACATTTTGAAGTATTGAATTTCATTAGCCACTTTTATGATCACTCATGCAGATTATTTAGATCCTCCTGAAGTTCTCTACCATTGTTCTCGTTTTTTACTTTCTTCACAATCTTTGCATCATCTGCAAACATATTCATGAATGAATTTACAGACTCTGGTAGGTCATTTACATATACAAGGAACAAAAGTGGCCCTAAAACTGAACCCTGCGGAACTCCACTACTAACTCTTCTCCATTCAGACACTGAGTGTCTTACTCTAACCCTCTGTTCCCTTCCTTCTAAGTAAGTTTTTATCCATTCCAAAATATTTCCACCTATTCTAGCCATTGATTGCAGCTTCCTAATAAGTCTCCCATGTGGAACAGTGTCAAACGCTTTCTGGAAGTCTAGGAATATGCAATCTGCCCAGCCCTCTCTTTCCTGTAAGATTTGGCTTACCTCATCATAAAATTCTAATAAGTTTGTTACTGTTGATCTACCTTCTCTGAAGCCATGTTGCCTCACTGACAAAAAGTTGAAGGATTCCAAGTGAAGAGAGATATGTTTCCTTAGTAGTTTCTCCATAACTTTGCAAACTATGCTGGTCAAGGAAACTGGTCTATAGTTCAGAGCTGTATCCCTCCTTCCCTTTTTGAAGATAGGTATCACATTTGCTTGTTTCCAACATCTTGGAATCTCCCCCGACTCCAGTGACTCCTTAAATATGATACTTAGTGCCACTGATATTGTGTTTGCGCATTTTTTAAGCACATGAGGGGATATGTCATCAGGACCTGTAGCTTTATGTGTGTGTGGTGCTGCTCTCTCTCTCTCTCTCTCTCTCTCTCTCTCCTCTCTCTCTCTCTCTCTCTCTCTCTCTCTCTCTCTCTCTCTCCTCTCTCTCTCTCTCTCTCTCTCTCTCTCTCTCTACTGTCATGGGTGGCGGTAACACCCCCCTCGTCGAGCAGTAGCAGCTGCCAAAGCCAAACCTCACGTGGGCATATTACGTCTTCGGAACGTGCACTCCCTCCAGTAAGCAGAGATGAATTGGTGCTCACATCAGTGTCCCCTACTGCGTCCTTACCTGTACCTGAAGAACAATCCCATCGTCACTGCGGAAGACCTTCATATACCTAGCTAGGAGCCACTGATTCCTAGAGGTGGGCATATCCATGATGAGAACCACATCGCCAACGGATAGATATGGACTCCCCCAGACATTCCTCTGTCTGCTCCTCAAACTTGGCAGATATTCCTTCAACCACCTCTTCTAGAACTGATCAGCCAGCAGCTGCGTGTGCTGCCATCGGCGTCGGATGCAATCTTCAGCAGTCCATTCTCCCGGAAAAGGGCTGGGATCCCCCCTGGCATATAGAGTGTGAGTGGACGTAAGCACCGTCTCATCCCTGGGCTCCTGTGAAGCCATGGTTAACGGTCGATTATGACGATCCGCTCCACCTCACAGAATAAGGTCTGCAGGCGACCGTCATCCAACACCTGATTTCCGATCAGAGTATAGAGCGTCTTCTTTACATTGCGAATTTCCCGCTCGGCCAGCCTTGTTTGGAACACTCGATCGGCCTCCCAGGACTTTGCAGCCTCTTTGAGATCCTTGCACGCCCGTACCATTTTGGTGCCGATGTCGGCAGAGTGTTTTATGGAGGCCAATACTTCCTTGGGTAGCCTAGGAAGTCTGTCCCATTGGTCCACCTGCTCCTCACCATCATGGCATGGCTCGAAAGGCCCCGCGATATATCGTCTGTTGGGTTGTATGCCGAGGGCACGTGACGCCATTGTCGGATCAGTGCCAGACACTGTATTGCTGCCACCATGTTAGCAACGTAGGTCTTGAAACGCCTGCTAGGATTGCTGATGTATTGCAGCACGAGCATACTGTGTGTCCAATACACGACGTTGTCAAACTTGACCTCTATCTCTTCGGCGATGATGGCAGTTACTTCGGCGGCTAGCTTGGCGGCCCACAGCTCCAACCTAGGTATACTCATTCCCTTCAAAGGGGCTAAACGTGTCTTACCGAGAACGAAGGACACACTTACCCTGTCCTCAGTGTCAGTGAAGTGCAGGTAGCTGACGGTGTCATACGCTGACTGAGATGCTTCGGTGAAGGTGTGTAATTCCACTCGCTCAAGTTCTCCCATAGCCCCATTGCGATAGTGTCTGGGTATTGCGAACCCCATTACCTGTTGTAAATCGTGCATCCATTTCTTCCAATCCCTTTGACCTTGCTCGCAGATAGGTTTGTCCCATCCCTTACCAGTCCGGCACTCTTCCTGGAAGATGATCTTGGCACGGACTACTAATGGCGCCAGTATTCCGGGAGGGTCGTAGACGGCACTGAAAGTTGCCAATATGCTTCGTCTAGTGAACGTGCAATCCTTGAGCTCCACTTGTACTGCAATCTTGTCTTTCGCTTGGTCCCATATCACTCCCAGTGTCCTTCCTTCCAGTTGTGCAGCTGTAGTATTTTAGGCCTTGTCCCCCACTCACGAAGCTCCTTCTTCTGTATCCCTTTCAGCACGTTTGGAACATTACTCGACCATTTCGTAAGGTGAAGTCCTCCTTTACTCATGAGGTTCGTCTACTGCATTTTGTCGTCCACAAAATGCAGCAGGTCGTTGACATAGACATTCTTAGCCGATTCCCTCACCGCCTCATCGTAAAACCTCTGTACTAGCTAAACGTTCGCCATAGGGCATAAGCCACACAGGCCGGACTCCACATACCCCCAAAACACGTGTACTGTTATCCGGAACACTCCGATGGGAGTTTGTTCTTGATCGTTCTTCCTCCATAAGAAATGGAAGGCATCCCTGTCGGTCTCCGCCACTTTCACTTGATAGAACATGCCACTATGTCTGCCGTCACTGCCACTCTGCCCTGTCGAAACCGAAGAAGAATCCCGATGAGCTTATTGTTTAAGTTTGGCCCTTGTAATACTTGTGAGTTCAAAGACGCGCCTTGATGAGTCGCAGCACGGTCAAAAACAATGCGCACCTTCCCTGGTTTGCTGGGGGTCAGTACCAGATGATGAGGTAGGTACCAGATCCACTGCCCACCGAGTCGGAGGCTTCGATCCAGCACTCGTTCCGCGTACCCCGCCGTCAAGAGTTTTTGAATTTCCGCCTTGTAGGCGTTTCCCAACACCCTGTCCTTCCTGAGCTTGTTCTTTGGTAAGTCCAATCTGTGATGAGCCGATCTCCAATTGTTGACCTGAGGCGACGATGATAGCTTGAATGAGATCGCTAGCACGTAGTGCTTTCCACTCCTGCTTACACAATTGTCCCACAGGCTCAAGACATACTGGTCCAACGGCAACAGCCCCTCTCCCTCCTGAGCCTCCTTTGCCGTGGGCTCATCCAGCTCCCAGAACCGTTGTACTCGTTACTCCAAAACTCATTGCCACTTGTTGATTATGGCAGTGAGGCTCGTCGCCGTTTCCATTGTGTCCCTGGGCAGCAAAGTGCCCTGTACCGTCCAGCCTAGAGCTGTCCTCAATGCAAAGGGTTCCACGTCTCACCCCCACCTGACCTCGAGTGGGAGAAGAGCCCGCGGATGGTCAAGTCCTATGAGGATTTCCACCTCGGCGTTCTCCTTGTTGCTCACGTATGATTTCCCTAAGGAGGCCAGGTGCTTCCATCTGCAGATCTCTTCCCTTCTGGCAATGCAATCAGTTATTCCCCTTGGTAGGCAGGTGACCACTATGACTTGGTAGAGCCACAGCTCCTTGTGGTGTCTAGCCTTTGCCGCTTTTACCCACAGATCCGCCGTTCTCGTGTCCCACTGCCGTGCGTGGTTGATGGTGTTAACTTCTACCTGTATCGGTACTCCGGGAGTTCTGGTCTTGTCTACCAGGCTACGTAAGCAGAATGTACAGTCACTCCCGCAGTCCAGAAGGGCTAGGGTTTTGACCCACCCCCTCTGTGTGACGTTTGTGTCTCCTGTCCTGACATATACCTCCACTATAGGTAAGGCAACTGTCCCCTTTGCCTGATGTCATTCCCTGGACTGTCCAGCATAGTTAGTGGCTCTGAACTTCTCTTCTGCCCGCGTGTCACCTCTTTGTTCTGACTATCGTCGTCTCTCTTGCTCATGGCCTTCTCATTCTCGCTCGTACCATACGTCTCCTTCTCGGTTTGATGGTTGCTGGTCCCTTCGGTTGTCTCGTTCACTAGTTCTCCCCGTCGACCTACTGTCATAATCAATGTGCAGGATTGTTGCGTGCAAATCACTCTCGTATACCTCACATGGCTTCCTTTCTCGGTACGTGGCGATTTTGTGTCCTTTCTTTAGGCACCCGAAGCATACCCGAAACTTTGCACTCGTCCTTATATGCTCCTTACTCCCTAGCCTTTCAAAGCTCTGGTAAACTTTGAGCTAATGTCTATCATGACACAGTTGGCATAGTTCTGACCCTGTCTCCCTTTCCTTCGCCTTCTCGTGCTCTGGTCCATCTCGGTTGCCTCTGGCTTCCCTTAGAGACTCATGGCCGGTGTCAATTCTTGCCCGCTCATTCCGTATTCGGATACTGCCCATCTGCTCTGCGATGTACCTTATGAAATTCGGTGCTCCATGTATTATTCTCATTCATTTGAGACATTACTCCAAACTCTCATGACATGTCCACAGGGAATCGACCTCTGGCATCCTTGATCAGTCTGATTTCAGTGTTGCGATCATTCTTTGCTTCCCGTATCAGTCCTTCCCATACTTCCATTAGCTGCACCTGTAGTCTGTCGAGACCTCGGATGTCCTCATCATGGATTCGCCTTCCTTCCCTCATTCACACCCACAATATCTCAGTGGGTGGTTCGTCATACCCGAAGGAGCCCGCTAGGTATCTTAACGCTTCTCGACATGCCGCTTCTGCGTTTGGGTACACCTTGAGGTACCTTCTTAAGTGATACTTAACTCTCTCGCCCTCACATGAGTCTATCAGTAACATCATTTTCCAGTCAGGCCCCATGGCGTTTCGCCCTGTGTACTCCCGAAATTGTACTATGAAGTCCCTGTAGCTCCTTTCTGTCTGGCCATCAAATCGAAGAGCATTCTCTTGGCTGACCATCACTGGTCCTACTCGCGTTTGGACAGCTCCTGTGGGTTCCACGAGCCATGAGTGGCCCGGGACTGCTTTTCTTCCGGCTCCCACATCCGTTCTTTGCTTCTTCTTCTCTCGCTCTTCATTGCCCCTTTGATCCTTGTCCTCATGGTTCCCTTCGTTGTCTACCTTTCTCTTCTTGCTCATGCTCGTATCGCTCCTTGTCTCCCTTGAGCCTTCTTCCACCACTTCTATTCTGTGCACCTGCTCCTTCCTTTGCAGCCAATCGTCATTGTTCCTCTGCTCCTGCATTAATTGTTCAACTATGCCTCTGATGGATTCCTTGACGGACTCCAAAACACTGGTCATCAGGGCTGCCTCTACTGCTGTCGATTGTTTCTTCATTGGCTCCTGTGCCTTGCCTGTCAGTTCTCCATGCCATTCATTCAGGTGCGCCTCCATATCTGGTCTTGTAAGTATATCGGCATCTTGCTTCTCGCCTTCATTCGTCATCCACATCCTATGGCTTCATTCTCCTATATCCAGTCCCTTGTCCTTATCATTTACCTCCATTTCTTATTTGGGTAAGAGATCTGTATCTTTCCTCATTCGGACTAAGCCGACGCTGGGGAAGGATAACCTCAACACCATTTCTCACCACTGCAGAAGGATAACTTCAACTCCACTTTGGTTAGTCAACAGGTCCGGCACTGTGGAGGGATACCTCAACTCTGCCTCCCACGTTGCAGAGGAAAACCCTCCTCCGTACTTACCACTGTAGTACTGCGGAGGTATACTTCAACTCCGCTTCCCACGTTGCAGAGGGAAAACCTCCTTCGTTCATACCAAAGTAGCACTGCGGAGAGATACCTTAACTCCACTTCCCATGTTGTGGAGGGAAAACCTCCTCCGCACTTACCACTTTAGCATTCCAGAGGGATACCTCAACTCTGGTTCCCACATTGCGGAGGGAAAACCTCCTCCATTCATACCACTGTAGCACTGCGGAGGGACATCACTCTGCTCCCACGTTGCGAAGGGAAAACCTCCTCCGTTCACACCACTGTAGCAGTGCGGAGGGATACCTAAACTCCGCTTCCCATGTTGCGGAGGGAAAACCTCCTCCGTTCTTACCACTGTAGCACTGCGGAGGGACACCTGAACTCTGCTCCCACGCTGTGGAGGGAAAACCTTCTCTGTTCATACCACTGTAGCACTGCGGAGGGACACCAAAACTCTGCTTCCACGTTGCGGAGGGAAAACCTCCTCCGTTCACACCACTGTAGCAGTACGGAGGGATACCTCAACTCCGCTTGCCACGTTGTGGAGGGGAAACCTCTTCCGTTTCTACCACAGTAGCACTGCAGAGGTACACCTGAATTCCGCACCCACGTTGCGGAGGGAAACCTCCTCCGTTCATACCACTGTAGCCAACACGTCATGCACCTAGTACCCAATAGCATTTAGAACAGACTCTGCAAGTACATTAATTTGAGCCCTACTAACTTGTCTCAGTTCTACTGTTAAGATATATATCCCCCAACTGCATCAACCTGTACAATATACCATCACGTAATAACCTGACACTTTCATTACTGCTATTGTGCATTACTCCAATTTGGCTAATTACTTGGCTTCATGAGCTGTTGCTTATACCTTTAATGCTCTTCAACCTGTCCTTCACTCTATCTCCTTTACAAGTACTTAAATAGGCTCATTAATCATTATCTCCCTCTAGGCATAAAAACTCCCCCGTTGCCATAATTAATCCTTAGGTCTGCTGAGACCTTCAACACAACCCACAACAATGTGCAATAATTAATCCTTAGGTGTGCTGAGACCTTCAACACAACCCACAACAATGTTCAATCAGTAATCACTATGTTTACACCTTTATTATTCACTTTTGTTGCCGCCGGTACACTTCTACACAATACAGTATTCATCTGTTCGTCCATACACCACCTCTCAGGCGATCCTCTGTTTATCACAACTCTTATAGTACGCCTTACCTGGGCTGAGACTCATCTCTCTATTAGCTGCTGAAAATGTGTGTTACGGGAGATTTTGTCGTTGACATTTTGTGTCACTCCCATAGACTTTTGCATCTATTCTCGATCCTCTCTCAGAAGTTATCACTTATATACTCGTCCCAGTATATTTCGTTCATGGTCGCCCACCACTCTGACTCATTGAGGCTGATTACTTCGTCGACGTAGTCTCTCCACTGTGACGTAGCCTAGCGGTCATCTTCTCAGCATCTGGTCTTCATCATCTCCCTCTAGGCTTTACGCAAACTATTGACGCCTTTAAGGCAGTCGGAAATTTATTGGTTGGTAATAAAGGAAGGCCACATCGCAGACTCGTCTTTATTGGTACGGTTTGCCTAGAAGCCATAAAACAACAATTATCAATCATTGAATACATTATACAGTTCTACATCACACGAGTGTATTCAGTTAATGTCATCATCCTTACTTTCTGTTTATCAGTTTATGCTACATGTTACTTATTATGGGTAAATGCAGTTAGCTTCTCATAATTTATGTAATTGAGGCCCAGAATGAATCCTCTGAATATTACGTCTGCTCTCAAATCCAGTCAATCTCTGTCTGCCTATTCTCTCATGGTGTATGGCAGTGTATGGCTTATGCTTACTAAGCTAGAACAAGGGCCTGTAGTGCCTTTCCTGACACTCTGTGGCACCTCTCTCTCTCTCTCTGTATATATATATATATATATATATATATATATATATATATATATATATATATATATATATATATATATATATATATATATATATATATATATATATATATATATATATATATATATATATATATGTGGTGCTGCTCCTCTCTCTCTCTCTCTCTCTCTCCTCTCTCTCTCTCTCTCTCTCTCTCTCTCTCTCTCTCTCTCTCTCTCTCTCTCTCTCTCTCTCTCTCTCTCTCTCTCTCTCTGTCTACCTCTACTGCCATGGGTGTCGGTAACAATATATATATATATATATATATATATATATATATATATATATATATATATATATATATATATATATATATATATATTTGGCATTTGCACATTCATAGAAGGCTCTAACTTATGTATGTATAGAGCTTCCAGAATTTGCAGACGTCGAAAATATTTTTCTGTATGTAGTATCTTCATATTTTCCTCCAACATTTCACTTACAAGAAGACGCCCCCAAAAATCATATGATGAAAGAACACCAGACCTCCATCACATGTAAAATGTTGGAGGAAAGTATGAAGATACTACATACTGAAACAAATTTTTGACGTCTGCAAATTCTGGAAGCATTATACATATATAAGTTAGATCCTTCTATGAATGTGCAAACACCAAATTGTACTACTCTGCCAATGCTAAAAGTAAAGAGCAGAAGCCAGAGATAAGGATGCTTGGCGTCCATCCTCTAGCAACTCTGGAAACTTCGCAGAGATACTGAATCTTTCTGGTGAATATAAACTAAAGGTGGATATCATATATATATATATATATATATATATATATATATATATATATATATATATATATATATATATATATATATATATATATATATATATATTATATATAGAGGGGGTCCCCACTTTATGTCAGGGTTCCGCTCCTGACAGCTGACTTAAGTCGGATTTCAACTTAAGTCAGAACACATCTATACTTCAAACCTAGGTCCCCCACCAAAATAGGCAAATATAAAATTTTTTTATTAGTGTGACACCAGGACAGGCAAGAAAACTGCCCACATCAGTAAAGACCCGAGCACGAAGTAAACCTAATTGGATATCGAGTGCTCTAGTGCATAAGAACTATACGAATCTAAAGTGCTATACTTCAGCAAATGGTTAACTGTGTCACTCTGCCCAAAAGTGCAGTGTCAACTGCTCTATTGCATATAAGCTATAAGAAGTTGAATAACACACTGCAGCATATGGTTGGCTGTGTGCATTCTGACCAGAAGTGAATTTCAGTATAAAATGTTTCCTTCTAATCTTTCTGAGTAACACCACCCTTTCCTGGGAAACTAAAGAGACAGTTATCAAAAAGCACTTACAGGTAAACATGTACTGTACACTGACAAATTAAAGCCGTGTTTTTATGATTTAAGTCAAATCACCTGATTTAAATCAGATGATTTAAGTTAAATCACCTTATTTAAATCAATTTAATCAGAGCAAAAAAAAAAGATTTTAATTTTAATGTTTTTTTTTGTGACTATGGTAATATGTCAAATTCCATTTAGTTAAATATACAGCTGCGCAAGTTACTGCGACAGAAATAAATGCAAATCTACTCCTTGCTGATGACTTATTTATTTTATGGTGGTGCTTGATAAATTGCCAAATAGTTTAATTTTTCGAATTCACCTTTCAAAACAGTTGAACATGTGCAACGTACCAAGCAGATTCTCATGTTGCAACCAGACTACGATCCACCAACTTACATGAAATAAGAGGAGACCTGTTATATCAAGCTTGTGATTTAATGTTACATGCATATTCAGAGGAACTTAATGGAAAAAAGTTTGCATGGCTGTGGATGGATAATGTTCATAATGAACCTATAAATTGTTTATCTTCAACTACTACTGACAATATATATCTTATTGACTCTAATGACTCAGATTCAAGACAAACTTCGGATTATCTCATGGAATTAGCGGATTGTGCCCTAAAAAAATGCGAAGAATAGGTTGCTAGCAAGATAAGGAGTTCCATTACAGATAATGCTACTAACATGGCAAAAATGAGAAGAACTTTGGAAAGGAAAGATAAATCCTTTACAGCATATGGATGTTCTGCACACTTGCTAAACCTTCTTTCAGAAGACCTACAATTAAAGAATACAGGGGTCCTTGACTAACATCTGAGTTCTGTTCCTCAAGACATGACTTAATTCGATTTTCCACTAAAGTCAGAACACACCTAAATACGCACCTACACCACCCACCTATGCTAAAGCAGTAATAAAGTTCATAATCTAAGACATAAAAACAGTATACAGGACAGTGTACCTTACCTTTACTCCTGTGGTTGACTTGCGCACTGGAAGGGGCATTGCAAGGTAGGGAGGGATAGGTTTATTGGGATGAGGAAACCGGAGAGACTAGGCGAGGTGACTATGGAGTCTGGAGATACTGGGGCAGGTGAGTCTGGAGAGGCAACTGAGGTAGAGGGTACAGGATCTGTTGCTGGGGATTTGCCTTCCTAAAGAAATTTTTGAGGCGAGTTTGGAAGGATGCCATCTTCTATCTAATTTCCCTGTAAAACTGAAGGGAATTCATGACCCCTCTGGCAACCATAGTGTACCTGGCAGTGTTGGGGTCCTGAGCCTCAAACTTTGCCAACCCTTCCTCTATCTGGGCAAAGCCTTCTTCCATGCCCTTGCTTGTAAAGCTCTCGGGCTCTGAGGTTGTCATTTCTTCCTCCTCTTCAGTCATCTGCTTTTCCAATTTGAATGAGGTCCTCAATAGATAACTCCTCCCCGTGAGATTACAGCAACTCTGTTACATCATCATTACATGCCTCTAACTTAAGATCCTTACTCAGGGGAACAACGTTCTTGTTGACAGTCTCAACTGTCTCCTCAAAGTCATGGAAGTCATTCACAAACTGGGGACAAAGTTTCTTCCATATGCTATTCAAGTTCATCTGCTTAACATCCTTCCTTGACTCTTTGAGAGTCAAGTCCTGGTCTTCTCAGTTGCCTTGAGAGCTATAGCGATTGTTTTTCGGAGGTAGTAGGCCTTGAAATAGGCAATGACACCCTGATCCATTGGCTGTAACAGGGTAGTGGTATTAGGTGGAAAGTAAACCACATTGACATTAGGATGGAAGTCATCCAAATGGGCAGAATGACTAGGGGCATTGTCCAGCACAAGCAATGCCTTAAAGGGCAGACCCTTGGAATCACAGTAGTTCTCCACTTCTGGCACAAAATGATTGCTGAACCAATCCTCGAATATCTGAATGGTTACCCTACCCTTCTTGTTCGACTTCTGATGACAGGCTGTTGACTCTTCCAAGTGCCCTTAGATTTTCTACCTAGTACACCAACAACAGCTTCAACTTAAAATCGCCAACCACATTAGCCCCCAAAAGCAAAGTCAGTCTCTCCTTGCTGACTTTATGGCCTTGTGCTGTCTTCTCCTTGGCGATATACATATGACTAGGCATACACTTCCGGAACAAGCCAGACTCATGCTCATTAAACAATTGTTCAGCAAGGTAACCCCCCTCCCTAATTATCTCAGCCAATACACTAGGAAAATCACTAGCTGCTTTCTCATCACAACTAGCAGCTTCACCTTGCACCTTAAGGTTATGCAAATTAGCTTGAACCTTTAACTGCATAAATCAACCCCTACTGGCCACAGACTTTTCACTTTCACATCCTTCCCCATTTTCACGGCATGAAACGATTTTTTAGCATCATCTTGAATCAGCATGAGGATCACTGGGATACGCCATTGATTCTGGTCATCCATCCAAAGCACTAGCAACCTTTCCATTTCGATCATTAGGCCACTACGCTGCTTAGTAATCACAGGTGACTTCATGGGAGCAAAACCTTTCACATATTCAAAGGTGTGATCTTTTTCCTTGATAATTGTCGCCACAGTCAAATGGCTTAACCCCAGTGATCAGCCAATGTTGGTAGCAGCTTCCCCCTTTTCCGAGCCTTTTGCCTTATCTAATTTCACTTTCATGGTAATGGTCATCCATCTCTTTGAAGCACTGCCATTAGAAGAATCTCCTATATGGTTGGGAGGCATTATACAGGACAAAAATTATCGCAGACACGAACAACACAAACCAAAGACTGAACGAGCATGAGAACAATATGGCGTACGAGTAGGGAGGCTTCCTCAATCTAATGCCATGTGACGACGTATTACACCAACTCAATAACTGTTCGTATTTACAAAATTCAAATTTGGTCCTTAATATAACCAAATACATAAATAAATAAATAAATACCAACATTAACTTAATATTTACACACACAACTATGCCACGTGATGATGTATTCTTTTGCCATGCTCAACAAACTGTTCTACACTCAAAGTTTTTATTTATAATTTATGGAAGATGCATCCTAACCATGAAACATCGTAAGTCGAGGGCAGTGTAAACCAAGGACCCCCTGTAATACAGAGAACAGTAATTAAGCAATCAAATTCTTCTGGCATCAAAAGAATTTCCTTTATGCTTGGGAGGCATTATACAGGCCAAAAATTATTGCAGACACGAGCGCCACAACCGAAGACCGAATGAGCATGAGAACAATATGGCGTAGGAGCAGAAAGGCTTCCTCAATCTAATGCCATGTGATGACGTATTCCGCCAAGCTCAATAAACTGTTCCAAGGGCAAAGTTCGTATTAACAAACATGTACATGTATTTGGTAATTTGTAAATAAGTTCAAATTTGGTCCTTAACATAACCAAATACATAAATAAATAAATAACAACATTACCTTGATATATACACACACAACTATGCTGCGTGATGATGTATTCTTCCGCCACTCTCAACAAACTGTTCTACACTCAAAGTTTGCATTATTAATTTATATGGAAGATGCATCCTAATCATGAAACATCGTAAGTCGAGGACATTGTACACCGAGTACCCCCTGTAATACAGAGAACAGTAATTAAGCAATCAAATTCTTCTGAAATAATCATATTTTAAAAAACTTACCAACAAGCAGAAAGTATAAAGCTAGTTATGCCTTCAGATATACGATGGAACACTGTGACGAATTGAATTGAATCTTATTCACAAAACTGGAATATAATGGTCAATGTAATGAAAATGAAGATACTGGTCAGAAAATAAAAAAAGAAAAGTAAATGACTAAGCATTGAAAAGGACTGCAGAGGATTATTTGGAAAGACTAAAGCCTATAGTTATTGCACTAGTGGGTATCAAGAAAAACCACCACCATGTAAGTGATGCTTTTAAAATATGATAAAAGCTGAAAATGATATGGTGGAATATTAAACAGACCTAGATAGAGATAATTTTAATAAAGAATAAACGTAGACGTGATGCCTTCCCACTTTCTTGCAAATGTAATAGATTCATGGTATCAAGGTAGGTCCTTAAGTCGTAAGCAGCGAAACACTGCTGGGCAGTATTTTTGTGAGTACCATCCATATTTTCTACCAACTTTCATGTCTTTCCTTGAAAGAAGTGCACCATTTAAATAGCTTCATTTTGACATAAATGTTGCGGAAGTCTCTCTCCTCCCTTGCATGATGAGTGTTTTGCCAGTGATTTAAAAGAAAATGTAATGGATGTTGTTAAGCAGTTATTTATGAAAGTTGCATCATCAGCAGGTGCTTATAGGATTTTTCTACCATGTGAATTTGTACATTCTAAGGTCAGGTTTCGATTAGGTAAGATAAGGCATCAAGGTTGATAACTGTTCAGGGGATATTTCATGTGTACTTAGGTTTTGTGCATTTAAAGGGCTAGAAAATGTATGACAGAGACTATTCATAAGCATTTCTGTTGAGCACATTTTCAATATTTCTTTTGTTTTTTAAAGGATGGAAAATTTGCACTTTATGTATTTTTTAACTGCAGCTTGTTTTCTAAGAGTGAGAAGTTCGTCTTTAATTATGTTTTGTGCATTATAAGTCAAGAAAAGTTATCAAAGCTGGAGACTGTTCAAAAGCATTTCTTCTAAGCATACCTTCAGTATTAGTTTTTGTAGAGGATGAAAAGTTTGACAATAAGTACATGTTTACTTATATTGTACAGTCCAATTTTGTAACGGGATATTATCGATTTAGTCATTTTTTTTTTATCAGGAAAAGGCCTAATGCTTTTTTTTTTTTTTTTTTTTTTTTTTTTTTTTTTTTTTTTTTTTTTTTTTTTTTTAAATACTTACTATAAGGACACTTGTGTTATTAGTTTTTATCCTGCTAACTTTTCTACCAGCTATATTAATTGCAGTAAGGACATTGCACTGTGCTTGAGTGAAGAGAAAATAACGTTCACATATCATTATACATATGGTTCCTATATTTTGATGTGGATAATATGCCCTAATTATTTTTAACCATTTGTTTTTGTAACTGGTTCATCCTAATTTTATTGCAAGGTAATCTACTCTATACTTGTAACATATGATGAGCAAATCGATAATAAGACTAAATATATATTTGTATTGCAGGTGGCACTAAAAACTGAAGTTCTCCTAATATTCAAGAAACTATATATCAACTTGACATCATAAAGACATTAAGTATAACTAATTCCGGCATGGCGTTCCCCCAGTCAACAAGTAGTATGGAAGGCGGTAGCACAAGTTAAGCTAATGATGCTACACACACTCAAGGCAACAGAGGTACGGTAACAATAACATAACAACAGATTTTCTCACACCCCAACATTATCAGTCCCAAGTAAGGAATCAAGCTGTTTTCGAACAACAAGATATTAGGAATCCATATTGTGAAGATCCAGAACAAGTAGATCTGAAGTTCCAGTTGGAAAAACTTAGAGCTAAATGTGATGTAGTCAAGCATGGAAGCTAGTAGTGCAGATAGAAATATACCAGTTAATGCTGACTTAAGGCGGCATAGGCAAACAGATGATGATAAAAATATTGGGAATTCAGACATGTTGGAAGACAAGACAAATACAGAGAAGGGCAGAAATAACACTCCTCTGGCACTGGAAACCAAACTCAATAATGATAAATGTAATTTGAAGGTTATCAATAGACCACCTGCAGAGGTGTCTAACAACGAAACACCAAATAAAGGTACCCATTGTGGAAGTAGAAATCCTACCATATCTACTAATAGCAGAGTGCCAGCAACATGCCATGAATCAATAGAGAGCAGTGAATACATTGCGGATACAATGAATACTAATCTATTTCTTGATAATTCTGAGCAATATAAATCTTGCAGAACAAATGCTTTGAAACCTGTAGATGATAAACATTTTGAGAGTAAGAAAGGAGAATGTATTAACGTGTCTCCTGGTCACACAGTACATGGATTAATAGATACTGTGAAGTCACAGGTTGGATGTGAAGTAATAAGTAATGAGTTAGGAACAGATAAATCTTGTACTGAAAAGAATAAAGACAATGTTGAATTAGATAGAGGGTGCAAGAATGTACAAATATCAAGAATAGAGAATATTAAAATATGTTATGAAAACTTGGCACCCACTACCACACCAGTGTATGCAGCAAATAATGGCAGTGCGACCAACGATTCTGCTGTCAGTATTCCATTCACCGAAAATGGAAAGGAAAAAAGCAACATAAACACAAAACTGGAAGAGAGTGAGAATTCTATTACAAGATCAGAAAATTCTCTTATCTCGGACCAGGTTGACTTACCCAAAATGACTGCAATGGAACATGCTGAGGAAAGATTGAAAAACTTATTAAAATCTATTTCAGGGCTTAATAATGAGATTAGATCTGTCATTAAAATTAACAATCATCAACATATGAAGGGAGGAGTAGAAAACAAACTTATCGATAATAAGAAATGTCTTGCATTATGTGATGCAGCAATTGCTACTTTAGGGGAAAACTTAAAGCAATATGAAACTATTAAGGATCAGTTAGAAAGGAGTCTTGAAGCTTATGTAAGGACACAAACTGGCAAAAATAAGCAGCTAGGTGTTAAAACACCTTCAAATGAGCATAGCAGTGAATGTGCTTTGGACCTTAAAAGAACTGACTCGGTGGAGGAAGAAGGTGCAGTACACTTTCCACATTCAATCATCTCTAAAAATAAACAAGATTATAAAGGAAAAAAAGTCCTTCTTCTTCTTGGTGCACCTGGGAGTGGCAAAACAACACTAATAAAACTCATTGCAAGCTTTTACACAGGTCTAAAATCTCCAGATGAGTACATAATGGCGAATACAAAATCTTACATTGAGAGCTTAATTAGGATGTCTTTTACTTCCTACACTGCTTACCCTGACAAACCAGATGGCATTGCCATAACAATCATTGATACTCCAGGTCTGAGTGATTCATCTGCAAAGAAGATAACAGATACTCTTCAGGATTTTCTTAAGATAGGTGACAACAAAGGTACTGAAATACATGCTGTTGGTTTAGTTATACCAGCACATGTTTCACGTTTAA
>JAXCGZ010011349.1:182500-223425 GCA_037179515.1 Halocaridina rubra
GCTCCTTGGACACAAATACCACCTCCGAGTTTCTTCAAAGTGGCCTAAGAGGGATGTGCAGAGCGGACTGGGAACAGTGTTTCCACATTCAAGGAAATTGTGATATCAGGAAATTTGGGTGTTGACAAGGATGCATTTAGGAAATGGTAAATTTAAGGAAATCACAGGGAATTGACGATAAAATGAGGATATCTAGAATTTAAAAAGAAATACAAATCACATTATCTAAAGTACTATGATTCAAGGATAGGTCCACTAAATCACAGTAACAGTTCTAGGGACATTCTTTGACATGAAAAGATTAGAAATTAGTTGTATATTTATTGACCTACTTGAAATGCCAGATGGAAAAGCAGACACAATTTATGAGAAACTAAAGCACTGCTTGCAAGAGAAGGGTATACCAATTGAGAATGTAATAGGGTTTTGCGCTGACACATGCAATGTCATGTTTGGTAAGCACCATTCGGTTTCCCAGCTTCTTTTACGAGATTACCCTTGGATACTGCCAGTAAAATGTTCTTGCCATCTAATTCACATATGTGCCTCGTATGCTTCACAAAAATTGCCATAATCATTAGAAGATCTGTGTAGGAACATATCTGCTCACTTTCATTTTTCATCACAAAGGCGTGATGCATTTCATGAGTTTCAAGATTTTTTTTAATGTTGAAAATCACATCATCCTTAAGCCAGGTCAAACCCGTTGGTTATCAGTGAAAAGTTGTGTGGACAGAATACTTGAACAGTATGAACCTCTTAAACAGTATTTTATTTAATTGGTATTTAATGATCCTACATACACAAATGATGACATTCTGAAGAACCTAAACAATTTATTCACAAAGGCATATTGGAGTTCCACTCTTACAATCTAGGCAGGCTAATTTCATTTAATACACTTTTTCAAAGTGATATGCCTCTTTTACATGAACTGAAAAGTGAAATTTCATCTCTTGTTACATCATTATGCTCAGATTACATGAATGTTGATTATGTAAGAAAGCAGTCGCTGAACAGCATTAACATCAATTATGAAAACCAATATGTGCCTTTGAATAAAGTTTATGTAGGTGTATCAGCAACTGACACTATTCAAAGCATATCAAAACAACTTGGAAGTAATAGTTGTGATATTCAATTACTTTACAGGCACTGCAGGGACTTCCTTATTGAATGTGTTTATCAAATCAAGTCTCGATTTGATGACATAGACATTTTTTGCTTTTTTTCTTGCTTGTCTCCTAAAGTTGCTTACAACCTTGGGCAGCCAAGGCTATCATTGATATTCACTAAATTGCCCTATCTAAAAAATGGTATTGATTGTCAAGCAACAGATCTTGAGGGGAGACAGTAGGCAGTGATTGAAGGTCGAGATTCTACTATGGAGTTTGGAGAGTTTTGGGAGCCTGTTTTTAGAGCAAAAAATTCCACAGGAGCACCCAAGTTTCCAAATATAGCCAAAGTTCTGTGTATCTTACTCTCCTTTCCATTTTCTAATGCCGCAGTGGAGTGGATCTTCAGTCAGCTGAAGTTGATTAAATCAGAACACATAACTGCTCTTAAACATAAATCTCTAGGTGGGCTTCTAACAGCAAAACTTGCCTCAAGTCAAAAACGCATTCACCAGGCAGCGAAACTCGACCCACCCAGAGATATGATTAGATTACATTCAAAAATGCTGTCTAATGCAAGTGACACATAGGCAGCTACAATGAAAAATTCATTTTTGGAACAGCTAAGCCATTCCAAACAATAACCCCCCACATCCTCTCTCTCTCCTCTCTCTCTCTCTCTCTCTCTCTCTCTCTCTCTCTCTCTCTCTCTCTCTCTCTCTCTCTCTCTCTCTCTCTCTCTCTCTCTCTCTCTCTCCAGCCATATAAAGAAGCTCATTTTGGTGGCCAGTGGTCTGGTAAAATTACTTTAAAAGATGATTAGTCTCAAGTCAATGTGACCAGATTAAAAAAAAAAGAATGTTTGGTTGATTACTTTTTCATTTTTTATAACCCAGCCATTATGTTATTAGTGGATTTGGATGATTTGTTACTCCCTGGATCCTGGGCCTTGGAGGCAACAATGTTTTATATATATATATATATATATATATATATATATATATATATATATATATATATATATATATATATATATATATATATATATATATATATATATATATATATATATATATATATATATATATATATATATATATATATTTCAACATTGCTTTGGCGGCCAGTGGTTTGGTAAAATTACACAAAAAATATGATTAGTCTCCAGTCAATATAACTAAATTCAAAAAGAATAATGTTGATTATGTACTTTTGATTTTTATAACCCAGCAATTATTATATTATTAATGAATTTGGAGGAATTGTTACTCCCTTGGGCCTGGGCCTTGGACAGAAGTGATCAATGTTATTTTTTTTTTCTGAACTGGACTATACTGTATACTTGTAGTCTTGTAGCCTAGTGCTAGTGATCCAATACACAGTGAAAGCTCACTTTTATTAGTATTCTTTACCAAAATGTAAATTTATCTCCGGGTTATAGGTTTAACAACAGCCAAAATAATTGTAAACTATGGAAATCCGTTATTAGGTGTATAAGCTATAAAGGCATATGCATGTACAGTATATGGCCTAGCATATGAACTGAAGAAACAATAGCTATTATAGCTGAGGACAAGGCAGAGTATGAGCCCCTCCTGAGAGGAGGAGGTTTACAGTACTAAAGCCAACTATGGTAATGGACGTAGGGCTAAAATTGTTTATACCAAAACCATGCAAACAATTGCTCAATTATGCTCTCCAGACTTGTTTGTTAAACAGTTATTGTAACCTTGAAAAAAGACCATTGATAATATATATAAAGTTAAGATAGTTAATTTAAAAATTGAAATATATGTTGCGAAATATTACTTCAAGTGCACATGAATTTTCTGATGCTTAAATTTTGATTTGGTAGAGGACGTTCATATTTCTCCTCTCTCTCTCTCTCTCTCTCTCTCTCTCTCTCTCTCTCTCTCTCTCTCTCTCTCTCTCTCTCTCTCTCTCTCTCTCTCTCTCTCTCTCTCTCTCTCTCCTCTCTCTCTCTCTCTCTCTCTCTCTCTCTCTCTCTCTCTCTCTCTCTCTCTCTAGGCCAAACTGCAATGAGAACAAAATAAGAAAAAACTTGGAAATCATTGTAAGGAGATATAAATTAATGTTTTTATTTTTACTATGATTGAAGGATATTTGAAAGGAAATTGAGGAGGTGATTTAAGGAAATCTGCAGTGAATATAAGGAAGTATTTTTTCTTTTTCCTGTGGAAGCACTGACTGGGAATCCGCATTTTCATTTTCTCCCCCTGCGAAGATTCAGGCATACAGGAATTCTGGTAGGAAAACTGACATGATCTTAGTAATCGTCTTTCTGAATATATGTGGCTGTTGATAAAATGGGAGAAAAAAGAGGGAGAAGGCTGACAATATGTGTGAGAGAAGAAATAAAAATAAAAATACATAAGTACTGTCTTGATTACTATTCACGAAATTTCAATTATATGTAGGGTTTATGTGCACGAAGTCCAGGAATGTACCTCCAGACAAGTTGTTCCTTTTGATATAAACTATTCCCTTTCTAATAACTGTAGACTGACATGTGGTATTTCAGCATGTTAATTTCATGGAAATAATCCATGAATTAAACTGTACATATATATAGAGAGTATGTATTGTATAGTCCAAGTTATCAGACTGTGACGAAAATTGGCAGCCCAGAACACGTCAAACCACATCTTATCATGTGCTCAGTGGATTTGGCTGATATTTAGCAGCTAAGAGGCATAAGTTTCTGAACGAAACAGCAGGATTATAACCAGTTAGCAATCTGCGAACAATACAATATTGCAAAAATATTATAGTGTTATTCCTAAACATGTTTTACTTACTCTAGAGATCTGTAAATGGTTATTTATATTATTCTAATACCTAGAAATCGGGTCACGTCCTATGAAGTTAGTCGTAGTGCAATCGATATTAAGTACCACCGCCGATGAGTACAGATAGTTTAAATGTTTTCAACAATATATTTCTTTTACGTGTGTTTGACAGCTATGACTTTTAGTTCATATATCACTCGTAGGCAGGATATATGTTGCAAAATATTATTTTAAGTGTACATGAATTTTCTGATGCTTAAATTTTGACTTGGTAGAGGACGTTCATCTCTCTCTCTCTCTCTCTCTCTCTCTCTCTCTCTCTCTCTCTCTCTCTCTCTCTCTCTCTCTCTCTCTCTCTCTCTCTCTCTCTCTCTCTCTCTCTCTCTCTCTTTCCCATGCTGACGTTGTGTTGGGATTGTAAATGCCATAAACTGAAAATCATACAGAGCGCTTTGTCCATTGAAACGGATAATGATGACAGTGTATTATATATATATAATATATATATATATATATATATATATATATATATATATATATATATATATATATATATATATATATATATATATATATATATATATATACCTTGGCTGTTTCCCCCTTAAATTGGGGGGTAGCCGACATCAAGAAAGGAAAACAGTTTGGGGAGAAGTTATTCTCCCCCCCTTCTTTGACGTCTCACAGGAGGTTGGTACAAGGGGGGGATTCCCAGTCCCCCTGCCCCGTCCACTTTTAGTCGCCTTTTACGACACGCAGGGAATACGGTGAGGCTATTCTTTGATATTGTGCCCGCCCCACATATATATATATATATATATATATATATATATATATATATATATATATATATATATATATATATATATATATATATATATATATATATATATATATATATATATATATATATATATATATATATATATATACTGCATATAATCACCGTTATGGAGGGGCTAGAATACTGTACTCCCTCCGTGTTCCCGTGTGTCGAAATTCAACTAAATGGGGTGCAACGAGGGGACTGGAAATCCCCTTCTCTGTATTCTGTTTTCCCAAAGAGTCTACAGTACTTTGCCTTAACTTAACCATTTCCCTTACAAGGAGAAAATTTCTCATTTATATATATATATATATATATATATATATATATATATATATATATATATATATATATATATATATATATATATATATATATATATAAGTCAAATTTCTGCCTCCCAACACCACTCCTATCCTCCAGCCCATGGACCAGCAGGTAATTTCTAATTTTAATAAACTGTATACTGTACATAGAGTATTTTTGCCAGGTGTTTCCAGTTCACCAAAGACACGGATTTGACCCTTCATGATTTCTGGAATGACCATTTTAATATCCTCCACTGCATTGGCCTCAATGAAAAAGCATTGAAGGAGGTCTTATATTGCACACTGAACTCCGCCTGGGGAAACTTTGTCCAGGTTCTGTTACTGATAGAGACTTTGAGGCCTTTAAGCAGGAGTTAGCTATACAAATTGTTAATGAAATTATGGCCGCAGGCAAAAGCTTGAGCTTGGAGGTCAATGATGAGGATGTGGAGGAGCTGGTGGAGGACCACAAAGAAGAACTTACCACTCAAGAATTAGTTGAGTTGCAATGTGAAGAGGTGATGATTCTCCAAGAGGAGCAGTCACCTGAGGAGGGGGATGGGAGGGAAAAGGTGTTCAGTGAAGAATTTAAAGAAGTTTTTATTAAGTGGAATGATGTACAAGCTCTTATTGGGAATCATCACCCAGATAAAACTGTGGGCAGTAGAGTAGTGAACATGGCAAATGACAGTGCGATGAATATTTTTAGAAAAATTTACCAACTACGAAAACAACAAATTTGTTTGGATCGTTTCCTTGTGCCAGTAGGCAGGGAAGCAGCTCCCAAAAGAGAAAAGAGAGAGAAAACACCAGAAATTGAGCCTGTATCAGAAGAGTTCCCTAACGTTTTTATGGAAGGGGACTCTCATTCCAAAAATTAGTCCCCCTCCTCCACAACCATCAACGTATGCCAGCAACATTCATCCACAAAGGTAAATACAGTACTGTTTCTTACCTACTTTATATTTTTTACCTACAATAAGTACTCTTTCCTACTGTATTTGTTATTAGTGGGAGAGTGTGACAAATTTTTCTATATGTTGGACTTTGCTATTTTATACTGGGTATCAACTAGTGTATACTGTATACCTGAATATGTACATGTCTTTCTTTAGTAGAGTAGAATTTCTTTCTATTGTAATTTTTCATTTATTGATGATATACATATAACCTGTATTATATATCATATTTTTAGTGACTAAAAATATTTTAAAAGGAATATTTATTGTGACCAGGAACGGATTAATTGAAATACATGCTTTTCAATGGGGAAAATATATCCAACCCACAAAAACCCCAAACCAAGAACAGGTTTTGGGAACGGATTAAGTTCGTGGTTTGGGGTCACCACTATATATATATATATATATATATATATATATATATATATATATATATATATATATATATATATATATATATATATATATATATATATGTATGTATGAATACATATATATATATATATATATATATATATATATATATATATATATATATATATATATATATATATATATATATATATAAGTAAAGTACCTTGAAGTACATCAGTTTTGGGCGTTTTCCATTTCGTCTTTTTTTTTTAGATTTAAGTATACGAGGTTACATGGAGATCAGAGCTATCTGAAGGCAAATATTTTACTTGCATTAGTCATCAGCACTGAATATGTGTGTCAAATAGATATTCTAACTGAGTACTGATATAAATAATTATGACTTGTATTTTTTTTTATTATAGATATTCATATTTTCTTTATTTTGAAATAATTAGTTATCTTGTATCATGTCTATATATATCTTACTTCTAAAGAATGAAAGTAAATTAAATTTGTATTGATTGTGGTCTGTGATTAATCTGAGTAATGTATTTTGAACTATAAAACTGTAGCTTAATTTGCCATGTTTCTCTTTAATCTATATATATGTATTCTCGTTTCTTTGCTGCTCCTACAACATCTACCCAAAGCATGATTTGGATCCTATATTGTACTTAATTAAGTGAGAGTCAGCGAGTGAGTTACTTGTAGTTCAGCCTCACAATTGCACTTGACGAGGACCTGCCGCTCTCATTCCAGACTAACAATTACAGTTAAGGTGTACGTAGTTGTGTTAGTAAAGTTAGACACGAAACAACCTTTCATTACACCTCCTGTGTCAATATTATGAGTGTGACACTGGACAGGCAAGAAACTTCTCTCATCAATAAAGGCCCGGGCACAATAAAACATTAAAATAAAGGAAAAGAAAATGCACATGGACAAAGTGGAGATGAGGTAATGATACACAAAGGAAAAGGACATACTGAAAAAATATTCAAAGTACTGAGGACCTAGAGATATGGAGGATTAGGCCCTGAGATGACGATAGATCCACTTCTTGAAAGAAGATAGGTCATAACAATTTGAAAAGACAATGAAGAATAGAGTTCCAGAGTCTGGAGGTAGATGGGAAGAAGCAGTCGCTGCACCGACCAGTCCGTGAGCTACAAATCTCCACAGAGTACCTATGAGACGAGCCTGCTTGGCGAGTCTTGCATAGCCTCAGCAGTGGGGGAGGGATGCCACTCGCCAACTTATCAGAGCAGCGATGGAAGTTGTAGCAACAGATAAGACAAAGGGATGATACATTACGGCTAAGAGAGAGAGAGAGAGAGAGAGAGAGAGAGAGAGAGAGAGAGAGAGAGAGAGAGAGAGAGAGAGAGAGAGAGAGAGAGAGTCCAGATTAGAAGTAAGAGAAGGATCATTAATGAGTCTGACTGCCTTAAATTCTACCCTATAAAGGAGATAAGTATAAAAAGAAGTACCCCAGATGTGTGAGCAGTATACTAAGTAGGGACGTATAAGAATAACCGTAAAGAGGAATAGTAATGCCGAAAACGAAACAGACCCCCAATTTTTTGGATGCAGATTTAGAAATTTGGATTATGTGATTCTTAAAAGACAAGTTAGAGCCTTTATGGAGTCCTATTATGTCAATAGAATTAATAGGGTAAATTTCGTTAGTTTCGAAGACAATAGGGCTATCAGGAGGAGAAGAGGATAAAGAGATAGCCAGAAACTGTGTCTTAGAGGCATTAAATTTAACTAAAGTTTGAGTGCCCCACTCAGATACCCTCTGCAAATCGGAGCTGAGAGTAGAAGAAAGAGTGATATGAGATTGATTTTGAGTAGCAAATGAAGGTTGTGAAGAAAAGGCAGATGAAAAGTCAAGGGTAAAATCGTCAGCAAAAGCGTGAAGAAGAGAGGAAGATGGGGATTGTAGATCATTCATGACGAGAAGGAACAGAGTAGGTGAAAGAACAGAGCCCTGTTGAACACTACAGGTAACAGGGAATGGGTTAGATGATGCACCATCAACAACTACAGATATAAAACGGTCAGAAAGAAATCTGGATATCAGAGAACAGAGAGAAGGGGTAGAGCCATAGGCAAGAAGTTTGGCCGAGAGAGCCTTGTGCCACACTTTGTCAAAATCCTTAGAGATACCAAGGGCGATATATATATATATATATATATATATATATATATATATATATATATATATATATATATATATATATATATATATATATATATATATATATAAGATTCTCTCACGAAAAGCGCTTGAATATTGTAAATGTGGATGCTTATGGCTACGTAAGGAAATTGAAAGAAATTTTGAGATCCTTAGCACTTTCGGGTATATATCTACTAATATTCAGAGATATTCTTTCAATTTCCTTGTGTAGCCATATATATATATATATATATATATATATATATATATATATATATATATATATATATATATATATATATATATATATATATATATATATATATATTGAAAGACACCTGCTTTGTGAGAGGGGACACATGTGGGGAATTACTGGTGACGGGTAAAACTTAACAGACTGTCAGAACAGTGTTTATTAGACCATATAGAACACATGAAGAGATGGAAAGGGTAAAAATATTGTTGGAAGAAGCTGGAAAGTTAAATGAAAGACGAAAGGAAGAAGATAAGAAAATTTAGTGTTTCAGGGTTCTACAAGCCAAAGGGGTGATAAAGAAGATAATGCTAAGATATCAGGAGATGCAGTCTCATTAAGATTGCTGTACACAAATGCTGATGGGATAGCTGGTAAGAAATTAGAATTAAAGGATAGGATTCACAACAGTAGGGTAAATAAAGTAATGGTTACAGAGACTAAATTAAGTGAGGACATAAATAATGTCTCAAGTTTTCCAGAGGGCTTCAGAATATTAAGGGTTGGAAGATCTAAGAATACTGATGGAGGGATAGTATTTCTCATAAGTGAATGGTTTCAGGTCGAAGACATAAACTTTGCCATAGAAGAGAGGTCAAGGAATTTCTTTTTGTTTGCATAAATATTGGCTCAGAGAGCATTACAATAACCGATGCATATAACCCACCAACGAGTCAACAAAGGCTAAAGGTTTATGATGAAAGTCATATGAGGAACTGTCGAAGTTATAAACTCAGTTGTTAACATCGCCCGTGAGAAAAAGTGTAGGATTTATATTATTGAAGGTTTTAATCATAGAAAGAGAGAATGGACTAATCTTGGCCGGCCTTAAGCCAATTGAATCAATTTTACCCCGTACTAGAGTGTAATCTACTCTTGGTTTGTTAGGTACACGCAACAACACATTTCATGTTTTACGGAGAATAGCGCTGATTATATTTTTTATGCATTTTTACAAAGTCAGTATTGTTCATGCTGTTTTTGTTTTGAAAATTTTTATTATTCCTGAATTAAATAATACACTAATTACAGAACAGAAATAAAATTCATTTCTCTGAAAAAATTAAAAAGACAAATATGTAAATAAACGTGTAACAGCTTTTAAGTATCTATTAACTTATAGTATTTTCGTTTAATGATAACTTGTGATTAAAATTACTATATTACATCCTTATGGTCATGCGCATATCTGCTGTAAAATATATAGTAGGCCTATATTCACAATTAAGTATTTAAGTTTTACAAAAGGGGTCAGAAACAGGGGTTAATTATCCCAGATGGTGTAAATCTATAAATACTGGTAATACATTCGACATGAGGGCCTCAGTTTCCTTGAGTTTATTTCTCATTGTCAAAAAAAAAAAAACGTTTTCCTTGACATGGTCACTGACCAACTTTTCTAGAGGTCATCAGATTTAGGTTTGGTTCCATTTCATAGTGTGAGCTTCCCTTCCATCGAGTGTAAACACAGTTGACTGGATCTTATAGAGCTAAATGATCTTACTAGTAGCTGATTAAATTTGTGTCAAGGACCCATAAATGAGGTAAGTTTTAGTGACGATAATATAAACCATATATTCGAAATATGAAGTCACTGATTTTCGAAAGATTACTGTAAAGGAAAGTACAAAATGTTCTTAATATATCAGGTAAAAGATGATCGCATATCATTATGTGTGACTGTATAATGTAGATGAATTAATTTCCTCAAGCATTTCTTCACTTTCGGGCGGCTTTTCATAAGAAGTGATAGGCAGGTGTTACATGTTTCTCCGTTATTTATTCATATTAACGGACATTACAAGTATAATTTTAAATAAATTAGTAAATAAATAGCTTGTAAACATACGTGGATTTTTTTTTATTAAATCTAGAGGTAATTTATTTTTTTCCCAAATAAAATTTTGTTTAATACTAAAAAAAAAAAAGTCCCTGTCCCCTCTTTTACATACATAATCTAGGTAATTAAGACCTACGAATATAGACACACTAGATGTATACCCTGCACTTACAAAATTTATACGATATACGTCAAGTTTATTATTTTTGGCAGTAATAATGTGATGTCTGCTTAAGTCTTTATGACATACAGGGATTGGACATCAAGTACAGTATATTGTGTATTTATCAGTTCTGCGATGAATGCCACTTTTTTTTTCCTCTCTCAGAAAATATGAGTAAAAGACTAAAAGACATCGGCAGAAAATATTAAGGTGACAGTAAGAAAAGGGCTGTAAACAAGGCGAAGAAGGCAGAAGCAGGAAAGGAGAAAGGAGCATTAGATAAGTATTCCAGCAAAACTATTCCCAAAAATGCAGAAAATCAAGTAGAGCCACAACACAGTGCGGATGATGACACTGAAGGAAGCCAGTCTGAAGAAGTTATGCAAGACAATCATATTGGGAATGTATTTACTGAAAGTGAGATCAGCCATTCAGGAAATATTGACTTTGAAACAAGGAAATTCACCTGTTGACATGCCTGCTAATGCCTCTGAGGCAAGGGAGAATGGGAATTCAAAATCTGCCAGTCCTGTAGATTTAACAGATGATCCTGCAATATGGCCTGAAATGATAAGTCAGAGTGTCAGGGACTATTTAGTGAAAAAAAGGGCCATCTACAATTATAGTAAAATTTTCCCCCAAGAATGAGAGTGGATCACGTTTTTCAAAATTTAACTGCAAAATAAAACGGCCAAATAGTGAAATTGTAGATCGTCCATGGCTAATATACTCTGTATCAAGTGATAAAATCTGTTACTACTGCAAGCATTTTGATACCGCGGCAGGTGCATTTGCAAATAGCAGTTTTAATAACTAGCCGAACATTCATACAAGAGTAGCTGAGCATGAGAACTCAAAAAAGCATTTGCAAGCTATGATCAGTTGCTGTGAACTGCAGTAAAGATTCTCTGCTGAAAAAAACTATTGATGGAGTGGTAGAAAAACTAATCGGACAAGAAGCAACACTCTCCTTTCAGGGGACCTGAGGAACACATAGGAACACCACATAATGGAAATTTACTTGAAGTTGTTGAGTTGCTAGGATAGCTTGATCAAGTAATGCAAGATCATCTGAAAAAAAAATCCAGAATTAGGATATACATGTTCATTATTTAGGAAAAGGAATTTAGAATGAACTTCATATAATAGGTCAAGCTGTTCTACAAGAAATAATTTTGAAAATCAGGGTTGCTAAGTATTTTATAGTAATTCTCGACTGTACTCCTAACATCAGTCATCAGGAGTAAATGTCGATGGTAATTAGAAACGTAGCTGATGGTGTACAATCAAATGCTCCATCAGGAGTATATGAACATTCGATCAAGATTTTAGTGATGGAAAGAAGCACAGGTGAAAATTTGTACAACACCCTTCTACATGAACTTGAAACATTAGGGCTGGATGTTGAAAATATCCGTGGACAAGGTGCCAATATGTAGGGACACACCTCAGGTGTGCAAGCATGACTTCTACTGAAAAATTCAAGAGCTTTCTTTACACCATGTGCATGTCACAACTACAGCCTAGTTTTGGGATGATGCTTAAGTAAAGTGTGACGCTGAATCATTAGTCAGTCAAATGAGAGATTACAAAGTTTCTGATCACACTAGTTTTCTAGCACTCCTTACTCTCTCAAGTAAATTATGTGAGTAAGGAATTTCAGAATGATGTTGCTACAGGTTTTTCTTCATTCCAAAAGTTCTGTAACTGGTTAAATACATACAGGGGAAAAAAGTTTTAATGAAGCCTTGATTGATGCGAGCGAACTTGCCAAAGACGTATATGTTGAGCTTGTATTTAAGACTCAGAGTAAGCGCTTATGCTAAAAAAGAATATTATTTTATTATGAATCTGCAGATGAACCTTTGCCAGATCCAAAAACAGCCTTCAGAGTGCAATGTTTCAATCAAATGATAGATAAAGCATTCCATACACTTGACCCACGGTTTGAGCAACTGAAAAAATATCAAAATTTATCTGGATTCTTTTGCAATTTTTAGGACCTGTCCAAGGACACCATAAGAAAATGTGCAGAAGATCTGGAAGTGGCATTGACAGAGGTCAAGCTGGCACAGGTAAAAGATCAAGCTAAAACCACAAAACAAGCTGATATATAGATGGATACATGTTTTGTGAGTAAATGAATGCACTAAAGTCAATTCTGCCATTAGAGATTCAAAACCCCATTAAAATGCCTGAATTCCTTGCTTGCAAAAGCAGGTCTACCGCATTTATAAATCTATTTATTGCTCTTCGGATTTTCTGGACAATCCCAGTGACTGTGATCTCTAGAGAAAGGAGTTTTTTCCAAACTGTAACTGATCAAAACTTAATTGAGATCAATTCAGCAAGAAAGTGTGAACAGTTTGGCAATTATGTCCATTGAAACTGAAATTAGCAGGAGTTTAATCTTAGACAAAATTCTAAAAGACTTTGCAGAGAAAAAAGCAAGAAAAATAACATTCTCATAATAAAAGTCAATAATGATATGACTCATTTATAGTTTATAAATGTAAAGTGATTTTTAGAAGTTCAAAAACGATTATTTTTTTCCAACAGTGCAATTAAATTCTGATTTTTTTTTCTGAACAAAAATAAATTAATATTTTTAATAAATCATTTCACAATTACTAAAACAAGTGGTATTGTGACTATGTACATTTCAGAGGTGATATACAAATTTGTTTGTTACTTGTAGGCTTACATGTATGCAATTTTATATTAAAATGTAGCTTGCATCTGTCTGATCTATTAATTTGCTTGCATTTTTAAGATCACATTTTGATTGTTTTCCATTCTACCACAGAGATATAAAGTCTATAATAGACTTTTTCACATTTTTATGATTCTACAGACCTTAGTGCAAGTTGGTTGGGAACCTGGGGCCTACCAAAATTTTTCCCAATTGGTCCCAGCATCTCCAAAGGCCAGCCATGAAGGGCAGCATATGCTTTCTTAGCAAATGTGAGGGTGTCCTTCAAACACATGGACAATGAAGTGTCCAGAAAAATTTATGTAACTTATGTGAGGTCATTGCGTAAATATACAGCCTGCATTTGGGATCCACTCTTGAAAAAAGCACATAAATTAGCTGGAAAAAGTTCAAAGACATGCCACGAAACTGGTGCCAGAAATACGCAATCTCACTTATGAGGTGAGGCTGAGAAGAATAATGGGTGATATGGTGACGGATTTTAAATTCCTTCAAGGTTATGACAGAGTGGATATGGATCGATACTTTGATATATGGCTGGCATTAGAACTAGAGGTCATAGTTTGAAACTTTATAAGAAAGTTCTTTGAAGGATGTCAGGAAGTACTTTTTTAGTGTAAGAGTAGTTGATGATGGAAATTTGCTTAGCGTGGAGGTAGTTGATGATAAAAAAAAAATTATACAGAATCTGAATTTCAGATCATAACCTAGCACGAGGGTCTGTCCCTCTCTTTTTTGTCTCTTACTTTATTTAATTTTCATGCTTTTCCCTCCAATTCCCTTATATCCTTAATCCCCTTCCCTTTTTTCCCCTCCTATCCTATCCCATCCTAAAAAAAAAAAAAAAAAAAAAGGGTAGTTGATGCTAACTCAATCCATAGTTTTAACGACAAGTATGATAAGTACCACTAACTACAAATATGGAGCTGGCCACGAGACGGGGAGCTACGAGCATGGGGCTCTTTCCCGTAAGTTACACACGCATAAAACTACAGGTCCTGATGATATATCTCCTTATGTACTTAAGAAATGCACTAAATCAATATTAGCATCACTAAGTATCATATTTGGAAAGTCGCTGGAGTATGGGGAGATTCCAAGATGCTGGAAACAAGCAAACGTGGTACCTATCTTCAAAAAGGGAAGGAGGGATACGGCTCTAAACTATAGACCTGTTTCCTTGACAAGTATAGTTTGCAAAGTTATGGAGAAACTACTTAGAAAACACATCTCTCTTCACTTGGAATCCTTCAACTTCTTGTCAGTGAGACAACATGGCTTCAGAGAAGGTAGATCAACAGTAACAAACTTATTAGAATTTTATGATGAGGTAAGCCGAATCTTACAGGAGAGAGAGGGCTGAGCAGATTGAATATTCCTAAACTTCCAGAAAGCATTTGACACGGTCCCACACAGGAGACTTACTAAGAAGCTGAAAGAGTAGATTTTTTTTTTTTTTTAATTGTGACACCAGGACGGGCAAAAAAAAAATATATATATAAAATAAAACAGCCCTCATCGGGCCTGGGCACGAAAAATACATAAAAAGAACCAGAGATGGAGAGTGTAATGACTTGTCAGATGTGAAGGAATAAAAGATATGTGATGAATATCCAAGAATATTCAGTGTAGCTGCAGGCATACAAAAAGAACCGTAACTGAAGGAAGACTTAACATCGAACTGTCCTGGACAGACCTATTTAAGTTCAAAAAACCTTCAGCTGTAGTATCGCAACGGGCGGCGGGTGCCATCGGCCAACCTACTACATGAAATGGAAATGTCTTAGAATGTATAAAAACTTACTTAGAAGGAAGGGAACGAAGGGTTAGAGTAAGACACTCAGTGTCTGAATGGAGAAGAGTTAATAGTGGAGTTCCACAGGGTTCAGTTTTAGGGCCACTTTTGTTCCTTGAATATTTAAATGACCTACCAGAGTCTGTAAATTCATTCATGAATATGTTTGCAGATGATGCAATGATTGTGAAGAAAGTAAGAGACGAGAACAATGGTAGAGAACTGCATGAAGACCAAAATAGTCCGCATGAGTGGTCAGAGAAGTGGCTAATGAATTTAATACATCTAAATGTAAGGTAATGAGAATGGGTATAAGTGCAAGAAGTCCGAAGCTTGTCTACTCAATGACAGGAGCAGAACTTCAAGAGACAGAGAATGAAAGAGATCTAGGAGTAAGCATACTGGCAGATTTGTCTCAAGATGTGCATATAAATGGCATAGTAAAGGCAGTATATGCTTACTTAGTAAATGTAAGAGTAGCCTTCAGGCACATGGACAAGGAAATGTTCAGAAATATTTTTGTAACCTATTTGAGGCCAAAACTTGAATATGCAGTCCCATTTTGGAATCTGCACTTGAGAAATAGTTAAGTTGGAAAAAGTTCAAGACATGCCATGAAACTGGTGCCAGATATATGCAATCTCAGTTATGAGGAGAGGCTGAGGGAATTAGAGTTACTATTACTCGAAGTTAGAAGAAAAAGGGGGGATATGGTGACGGTTTTCAAATTCCTTCATGGCTATGACAGAGTGGATAGGGATCGATATTCTGATATGGCTGGCACTAGAACTAGAGGTCATAGTTTGAAGCTTCATAAGAAAACTTCTTTGCAGAATGTAAGGAAGTACCTTTTTAGTGTAAGAGTAGTTGATAAATGGAATTCGCTAAGCAAGGATGTAGTTAATGCTAACTCAATCCATAGTTTTAAGGGCAAGTATGATAAGTAATCACTAAGTACAAAATGGAACCGATAAGGAGACGGAGAATTACGAGCTTAGGGTTCTTTCCCGTAAGCGCAATTAGGAAACAAATCCCACACACACATCATCCTTTCAGCCACAGAGGTGTGCAAAGCGCTGATGGAGTAAGATGTCAATAAAGCTACAGGTCCTGATGATATATCTCCATCAAGTACTAAAAAAATGCGCTAACTCAATATCTATGGCACTAAGTATCATATTTAAAAAGTCACTGGTTTCAGGGGAGATTCCAAGATGCTGGAAACAAGCGAACGTGATACCTATCTTCAAAAAGGGAAGGAGGGATACGGCTTTAAACTACAGACCAGTTTCCTTGACCAGTATAGTTTGCAAACTTATGGAGAAACTTCTAAGGAATTATATCTCTCTTCACTTGGAATCCTTCAACTTTATGTCAGTAAGACAACATGGCTTCATAGAAGGTAGATCAACAGTAACAAACTTATTAGAATTTTATGATGCGGTAAGCGGAATCTTACAGGAAAGAGAGGGCTGGGCAGATTGCATATTCTTAGACTTCCAGAAAGCATTCGACACTGTCCCACATGGGAGACTTATTAAGAGGTTGCAAACAATGGCTAGAATAGGTGGAAATGTCTTGGAATAGATAAAAAACCTACCTAGAAGGAAGGTAACAGAGGATTTGAGTAAGACAGTGTCTGAATGGAGAAGAGTTAGTAGTAGAGTTCCACAGGGTTCAGTTTTAGGGCCACTTTGTTCCTTGTATATATAAATTACCTACCAGAGTCCGTAAATTCATTCATAAATATGTTTGCAGATGATGCAAATATTGTGAAAAAAGTAAGAAACAAGAACAATGGTACAGAACTTCAGGAAGATCTAAATAGTCTGCATGAGTGGTTAGAAAAGTGGCTAATGAAATTCAATACTTCAAAATGTAAGGTAATGAGAATGGGTACAAGTGCAAGAAGGCCCAAGCTTGACTACTCGGTGGCCGGAGTACAACTTCAAGAGACAGAAAATGAGAGAGATCTAGGAGTAAACATACTGGCCGATTTGTCTCCAGAAATGCATATAAATGGCATAGTAAGGGCAGCATATTTTTTTTTTTTTTTTTTTTTTTTTTTTTTTTAGCAAATGTAAGGGTAGCCTTCAGGTACATGGACAAGGAAATGTTCAGAAATTTTATGTAACCTATGTGAGGCCAAAACTTTAATATGCAGCCCCCTTTTGGAATCCGCACTTGAAAAAGCACGTAGCTAAGCTTGAAAAAATTCAAAGACATGGCACGAAACTGGTGCCAGAAATACACAATCTCAATTATGATGAGAGGCTGAGGGAATTAGACTTACCATCACTCGAAGTTAGAAGATTGAGAGGGGATATGGTGACAATCTTTAAAACCCTTCATGGTTATAATAGAGTGGATAAGGATCGATATTTTGATATGGCTGGCTCTACGATGTAAGGTAGTACTTTTTTAGTGTAGGAGTAATTGGTAATTGGAATTCGCTAAGCAAGGAGGTAGTTAATGCTAACTCAATCCATAATTTTAAGGACAGGTATGATAAGTATCACCAAGTACAAAATGGAACCGATCAGGAGACGGGAAGATACGAGATTCGGGGTATTTCCTGTAAGCACAATTACGTAATCATTTATTAGAATTTTATGATGAGGTAAGCGGATCTTACAGGAAAGAAAGGGCTCGGCAGATTGCATATTCCTAGACTTCCAGAAAGCATTTGACACAGTCACACATGGGAGACTTATTAGAAAGCTGCAAGCAATGGCTAGAATAGGTGGAAATATCTTGGAATGGATAAAAACTTACTTAGAAGGAAGGGAACAGAGGGTTAGAGTAAGACACTCAGTGTCTGAATGGAGAAAAGTTAGTAGTGGAGTTCCACAGGGTTCAGTCTTAGGGCCATTTTTGTTCCTTGTATATGTAAATGACCTACCAGAGTCTGTAAATTCATTCATGAATATGTTTGTAGATGATGCAAAGATTGTGAAGAAAGTAAGAAACGAGAACAATGGTAGAGAACTTCAGGAAGATCTAAATAGTCTCCATGAGTGGTCAGAAAAGTGGCTAATGAAATTCAATACTCCAAAATATAAGGTAATGAGAATGGGTACAAGTGCAAGAAGGTCCAAGCTGGACTACTCGGTGGCAGGAGTACAACTTCAAGAGACAGAAAATGAGAGAGATCTAGGAGTAAACATACAGGCCGATTTGTCTCCAGAAATGCATAAAAGTGGAATAGTAAAGGCAGCATATGCTTTGTTATCAAATGTAAGGGTAGTCTTCAGGCACATGGGCAAGGAAATGTTCAGAAATATTTAAGTAACCTATGTGAGGCCAAAACTTGAATATGCAGCCCCCTTTTGCAATCCACACTTGAAAAAGCAATTAGCTAAGCTTGAAAAAATTCAAAGACATCCCACGAAACTGGTGCCAGAAATACGTAATCTCAGTTATGATGAGAGACTGAGGGAATTACACTTACCATCACTCGAAGCTAGAAGATTGAGGGGGGATATGGCGACAGTCTTTAAATTCCTTCATGGTTATGATAGAGTGGATAAGGATCGAGATTTTGATATGGCAGGCTCTAGAACTAGAGGTCATATTTTGAAGCTTCGTGAGAATGTAAGGATGTAAGGAAGTGCTTTTTCAGTGTAAGAGTAGTTGAAAATTGGAATTCGCTAAGCGAGGAGGTAGTTAATGCTATCTCAATCCATAGTTCTAAGGACAGGTATGATAAGTATCACTAAGTAGAAAATGGAATCGATCAGGAGACGGGAAGATACGAGCTTTGGGCTCTTTCCCGTAAGCACAATTAGGCAATCAGGTAATCACACACACACACACACACACACACACACACACACACACACTCATTTGGGGCAAGATTCCTAGATTGCGTACAAGGGAATTTCCTACACCAACATGTAATGGAACCAACAAGAGCCAGGGGTGGGGATGAGCCATCACTACTTGATCTGGTGTTCACAGATAATGGGTTGGATATTGAAAATATTGAGTATGAACCACCAATTGGAAAGAGTGACCACTGTGTGTTGTTGATGGAGTATATCATTGAAGACATTCTTCCTGAGAGTAGAGGCACTGAGGACATGAGGAGGAACTATCCGAAAGGAGATTACATCAAAATGAATGAGCTTTTTGCAGTTATTGACTGGAGAACCTTATTTTACAACAAATCTGTACAAGAAATGTATGACATCTTTTGTGAGAAATATGGGAAGATAGTAGATTGCTGCATACCTGTCACCAAAGTAGGTGTAATTCATGCCAGAGAGAAATGGTTCGATAATGGGTGTAAAAGAGCTAAGGAGTGGAGAGACAAATGCTGGAAAAGGTATAGGAGGAGAAAAAACATAAATGCCTGGCAAACCTACAAAAGAGCAAGAAATGACTACCTAAGTAAAAGGAGAGAGGCAGAGAGAGATTATGAGAGGGACATCACCAGGAAGGCTAAAGAAAATCCCAAGCTTTTCCACAGCTTTATCAGAGGAAAACTGAAGGTAAAAGAACAGGTTTTAAGGCTAAAGAGAGCGGATGGAAGCATCACTGAGACGGACGAAGAGATCTGCAAAGAATTGAACAAGGAGTTTCAGTCAGTATTTACAGTAGAAAATACCCCACCCCCTCAGATTGCAGTGATAGAAGCTCAAGGGCCGGTACTAGAGAACATCAACCTTACAGCCACAGAGGTATGCAAAGCGCTGATGGATTTAGATGTTCATAAAGCTACAGGTCCTGATGACATATCCCCTCATGTGCTTAAAAAATGCGCAAACACAATATCAGTGGCACTAAGTATCATATTTAAGGAGTCACTGGAGTCGGGGGAGATTCCAAGATGCTGGAAACAAGCAAATGTGATACCTATCTTCAAAAAGGGAAGGAGGGATACGGCTCTGAACTATAGACCAGTTTCCTTGACCAGCATAGTTTGCAAACTTATGGAGAAACTACTAAGGAAACATATCTCTCTTCACTTGGAATCCTTCAACTTTTTGTCAGTGAGGCAACATGGCTTCAGAGAAGGAAGATCAACAGTAACAAACTTATTAGAATTTTATGATGAGGTAAGCCAAATCTTACAGGAAAGAGAGGGCTGGGCAGATTGCATATTCCTAGACTTCCAGAAAGCGTTTGACACTGTTCCACATGGGAGACTTATTAGGAAGCTGCAATCAATGGCTAGAATAGGTGGAAATGTCTTGGAATGGATAAAAACTTACTTAGAAGGAAGGGAACAGAGGGTTAGAGTAAGACACTCAGTGTCTGAATGGAGAAGAGTTAGTAGTGGAGTTCCACAGGGTTCAGTTTTAGGGCCACTTTTGTTCCTTGTATATGTAAATGACCTACCAGAGTCTGTAAATTCATTCATGAATATGTTTGCAGATGATGCAAAGATTGTGAAGAAAGTAAAAAACGAGAACAATGGTAGAGAACTTCAGGAGGATCTAAATAATCTGCATGAGTGGTCAGAAAAGTGGCTAATGAAATTCAATACCTCAAAATGTAAGGTAATGAGAATGGGTACAAGTGTAAGAAGGCCCAAGCTTGACTACTCGGTGGCTGGAGTACAACTTCAAGAGACAGAAAATGAGAGAGATCTAGGAGTAAACATACTGGCAGATTTGTCTCCAGAAATACATATAAATGGCGTAGTAAGGGCAGCATATGCATTCTTATCAAACGTAAGGGTAGCCTTCAGGCACATGGACAAGGAAATGTTCAGAAATATTTATGTAACCTATGTGAGGCCAAAACTCGAATATGCAGCCCCCTTTTGGAATCCGCACTTGAAAAAGCACATAGCTAAGCTTGAAAAAGTTCAAAGACATGCCACGAAACTGGTGCCAGAAATACGCAATCTCGGTTATGATGAGAGGCTGAGGGAATTAGACTTGCCATCACTCGAAGCTAGAAGAGTAAGGGGGGATATGGTGACAGTCTTTAAATTCCTTCATGGTTATGATAGAGTGGATAGGGATCGATATTTCGATATGGCTGGCTCTAGAACTAGAGGTCATAGTTTGAAGCTTCGGAAGAAAACTTGTTTGCAGGATGTAAGGAAATACTTTTTCAGTGTAAGAGTAGTTGATAATTGGAATTCGCTAAGCGAGGAGGTAGTTAATGCTATCTCAATCCATAGTTTTAAGGACAGGTATGATAAGTATCACTAAGTCTAAAAATGGAACCGATCAGGAGACGGGAAGATACGAGCTTTGGGCTCTTTCCCGTAAACACAATTAGGTAATCACAATTAGGTAATCACATATATATATATATATATATATATATATATATTTTATATATATATATATATATATATATATATATATATATATATATATATATATATATATATATATATATATATATATATATATATAATCGCCTAGTGAGATCCTAGCTGAATTGGAAGCTAACCAGTTCAAATCCCGGATAAATGGACAAGTTGGAGACGGGTAAGGCATCTGGCCATAATCTTAAAAGCCAAGACCAACCCTTAGCCTTGAGAGGTAGCAAAAGAGATGGGGATTTTATATGATCATAAGAAACTATGTCATATATATATATATATATATATATATATATATATATATATATATATATATATATATATATATATATATATATATATATATATATATATATATATATATATATATATATATATATATATATATATATATATAAAGATTCGTTTTCTATAACATTCCATAACTTGTACTTATGCCTCATCAAAAAGTAAATCTTTGACATATAGCTCTAAAACTCAAGTCACTACCTCTTGGATTACTGTTATTTTGGATTAAATCAAGCAAACAATTTTGGTTGATAATTAAGAATAAGAAAAACCAGAGAGGTTTTATTGTTTAATCAAGAGACCCCACCAATTCTTAGCTGGGCCACGCGTCTGTATAAGCAGTATATTAAAGACACGCGTCTGTATAAGCAGTATATTAAGATATATATTATGATACCTTTTAAGGTACATAACTAGTTAACCTAGGCTGGGTTAGCTAGGCTTAGGTGGGTTACATAGTTACATACCGCAATAGGATAAATTTGAGAGTTTCTACAGCAACGTCGCTCCTTCAAGAATTGGAGGTGGTCTCGCGTCTTTTGAGTAAACAACAGCTTCTCTCTGCTATTGCTCATATCTAATGATAAACCATGTTTCTTTTCAACGATATTTACCAAAGTAACAGTTTTGCAAATGGTATAAACACGAGTTATGCAGGGGTGTATTAAAAGAATATATATATATATATATATATATATATATATATATATATATATATATATATATATATATATATATATATATATATATATATATATATATATATATATATATATATATATATATATGAATCATTTTTTACCCCGACCGGGACTCGAGCCTAGGACTTATAATTCCTAAGTCAAGGCGCTACCAACTATACGCCACGGAAGGTATAAAAGGAATCCAACCTTAGGTTGGATTCCTTTTATACCTTCTGTGGTGTGTAGTTGGTAGCGCCTTGACTTAGTAATTATAAGTCCTAGGTTCGAGTCCCGGTCGGGGTAAAAAAATGATTCATGTTTTCACATATGTAATGTGCTTGCTTGGATATATATATATATATATATATATATATATATATATATATATATATATATATATATATATATATATATATATATATATATATATATATATATATATATATATATATATATATATATATATATATATATATATATATATATATATATATATATATATATATATATATATATATATATATATATATATATATATATATATATATATATATATATATATGATTGATTGATTCGGTTTTTACATCACGAACTACCTTTTCTGCTAAGGGCTAGGACGGTTGCCTTCTAGCGAAGGACTCGTATTGGCAGATGTAATCGTTACCCTGAGTGTATGCCCTTACTAACCTTAGTCAATAATGTGGCGCGAAGCCTCGACCTACCATTTTGCCACGGAGACTATATATATATATATATATATATATATATATATATATATATATATATATATATATATATATATATATATATATATATATATATATATATATATATATATATTGTGGTGATCTGTCTATCACATACAGTTTCATTAGTTATACCTTGTGTGTGTTTTATTGTAATACCATAATTAGCATTGCATCTACCTACATGATTATATTCATTTGAGAGACTATATTATAACAATAATTTATTTTGTCATTAATTCATCATTTTCTCATGAATAATTGGAATTTGTTTGTAAAGCTAATCTAAATCTTAGGAAATCCGTAATTATGTATAATATGATAAAATTATATACTTTTATATTAGAATGTGATGCTCGTCTGATTTGTTTACAGAACGGACGAGGACTTTCTCTGAGGACAGCACCAGGTCAGGACCTATTGTTAGAGACTCGTAAAATTCGTGTAAATTTACGAGCCTCCCATTTCGCCCCTTGGACTAGTGCTGTCGAATTTGTCAAGCAGTGACTCTGTTTCAATATTGCATAAAGTTTTTGGATTTTGAACAATTACTATTTGATATTAAGTGTTGTTTATTTTGATGTGTCCAGCAGTCGTGCCTGGAGCTATAACTCTTTGTTATTTTTGTAAAATTTAACCTTTTCTTTTGGGCTGAAATATTGCTCCATTATAATATTAACCTTTTTTTCAATATATTTTTATATTTTATCGATGAGTCTTTCATTTAAGCCTGGATTTATGCAGTGTTCAGTTAATATTATTTAGTGTATTTGTGTTATTAACCAGTGGGAGTTCTCCACTAACTATTAAGCAAACGTAACTCATGCCCTTCCCCTTTAGTACTGTACAGTTTGTCTTATATTTAATTATAAGCCAGTAAGTTTTAGCCCAACTTTATTTGAAGTTGGTTGAGTAAATATTTTTGTGTACGGTAGCCTGCAAAAAACTGAGAGTAGACTATTCATTGACCAGGTGAAAGCAGGCATTCTGGGAATAGTCACCACATATTCTAGTTTTTTCTGGTCCTTCGAACCGGATGGTGCCTAGCCTAGCTAGCATACTTTACTACATTTACTGAATGGAATTTGGAATAGGCTACCTTTGGTATTGTTTTTGAACTTTGATATTAAAACACTGCGCATAAATCCATGGCATATTTTTTGTGATATCACTGCTGATGTCGAATTCTTTAGTCCAAGGGAAGGTTTAGATTAGCTATTTGAATACATGCGTGTGTAATCAAGTGTACCTAGGATATAAATATTATAATCCTAGTGAATTTTGGTATTAGTTTAGTTTGGCCACCTAGCCAAAATTATTGTGATTTGTATAAGGTAAAGATTAATCCAGCAACATGTCTTTACCATCAATTGATGAAAGTAAAGTGTTTGAACTTTACAAGGTTGTAACCGACGATCTGATAGATATGCTCAGGTCTATAGAACATGACCTTAAAGCTTCTCCTCCACCATCCTTACGGTCGTTACAGTTTTCAGAAGCAGAACTTACAAAGTTGTACGAGTCCATTGATGTACATTGGACAGTTAGTCAAGATGCTATTGATAGTACCCAGCTTAGCCAAGTTTCTAGAGAGCACAGAACTCTGAAACGTAATGCCTATAATGTGCTCATACAAATTAAGTCAGCTATAGATGATCATTTGTCCTTTGGTAGTCAAGCACAAGCTACAACTAGTCAAGCTCCTAGTCAGACAGTAGTACCTGCTAGACCCCTTCCACACCGTAAGTTGCCTGAGATTAAGATTCCTGAATTTGATGGTCACTTGAGTCAGTGGAATTGTTTTTGGGATTCCTTTAGTAGTTTAATTGATAGTCGTCAAGACATTGACCCAGTATTGAAATTTAACATGCTCAGATCTTATTTGAGAGGTAAAGCTTATAGAACCATTGAAGGTCTTCCCATAACTAGTGGTAATTACAGTATAGCATTAAGTTTGTTGAGAAAAGGCTTTGCCGATAATGACCTTTTGTTGCAACAATTACATTTAGATTTGATGGACATGAAACCCCCTGAACATAATTTAACTGAGTTGACTGAATTTCACTTAACATTTCAACGTTTGTTGATGCAAATAGGGCGTGTAACCCAAGTACCTTGTGATGACTACCTAATAAAAGACATAATTGATAAGAAATTGAGTCCTAAAACTTTAGAGTATCTTTTTAATAAGTACAGTACTTATACTTTGACTATTACACAATTGAAGGATGGTATTGGACACCTTATCAAGGTCATGGAATGTTCTCGTATTCTCTCTGATCAGTCTAGGAATAAGCAAGGTTCACATTCTGATGCACATTCCAAAACTAAAGTAGTAACTAGTCAGAATTCTAGTACAAATTCTAATCATAGGTTTAGTACAGTACCTAAACAAGTAGTTGTGTCCCAGACTCAAAATAAGTCTAATTCGTCATCTAGCAATTCAAGTACTTGGAACAAACCTTGTCTCTTTTGTAAGGATATTCATAATACTAAGTTTTGTTCTAATTACGCAACTCATGAAGCCAGGAAGAACAGAGTTAGAGAGTTAGAACTATGTTTTGTGTGTATGCAGATAGGCCATAGAGCCTCACAGTGTAGAGAGACTGCCGAGTGTAGAAATTGTAATGGCAAACATCATACCTTTCTCTGCATGAACTAACCAACCGTAGTACTGCAGTTAATCAAGTGTCATTTGCGTCTAATGCCCCAACAGTTATTAATAATGGAACTAACCTTAACAGTAACATTCCCACTAATCAAGTAGTAGTGGATGATAAGTTTAGAATCGTGTCAGGAAGAGATGACAGTGTCGCTAATTCTGTTCAAACAGATGTCCAGACTAATAAGGTTCCACTTCCTTCAGTAGCACTTCCTACAGCAATTGTTAAGATTTCTGGTGCTGGGGTACGTGAAACAGTTAGGATGTTTTTAGATACCGGTGCTCAACGGTCTTTCATTCATTCTGCAGAGTAAAGCGCCTTAAACTCAATCCAGTGTTTCGTATCTCACTTAAACTGACTTCATTTGGTAATCAAGTCGAAAACATTTTGTGTGACGTCGTTCGTGTTGTAGTACGCATTGGTACACAACGTATTCCGATTTATGCTGTCGTCTATGATAAGGTTAACACTACGTTATATGTACCTGGCATTGCTAGTGTTGTAGAAACACTCACAAAAAAGGGGATCAAACTTGCAGATCCTAACGTTGAGTCTGATGTGATTAGTGACATAAGTATGGTAATTGGTGCAGATTACTATTCTAGATTTGTGACCAACCATACTTTCTATTCTGGAATTACACTTTTGTCTAGTCCAGCAGGTTCGATTATCTTTGGACCTATGCCAAAGTGGGCAATTAGTTCTCAGTCAGTTAACACAGTTAATGGGCAACATGTGCTTTGTGCTCGTGTAGGAGTACAAACCCTTGAGTCCGAAGTTCAGAACCTTTGGAATTTAGATGTTATTGGTATTAAGAATGAAACTTTAACACCTGAGGAAGTACAATCAGTGAGTCATTTTGAGTCCACTTGCCAGAAGGCAGACAATCAGTATTTCGGGGAATTACCCTTTAAGGGCACTGAGACACCAGCAACTAACTATAGAAGAGCTTATGGTCAGCTCATGTCACTAGCTAAATCCTTTGCAACTCGTCCAGAACTTTATGGACAATACTCAGAGATTTTTAATGAGTACATTGAATTGGGATTCATTGAGAAAATTGATAACCCTTCAGTTACAGACGGACTGACTCATTACTTGCCTCATCATCCAGTCTACAAGAATTCTCCTACCACTCCTATTAGAGTAGTGTTTAATGCTTCTAGTAGAGCTGATTCACAATCAAAGAGTCTGAATGAATGTTTACTAACAGGCCCAAGCCTAACCCATAAACTTGTTGATTCACTCATTGAATTTCGTACTAACCCTGTAGCTGCTGTATCAGACATTTCCAAAGCCTTCCTACGTATAGGTATTTTTCCAAACTGCAGAGATTTCTGTAGATTCTTGTGGTTCGAGGATGAAACACTTCAGAAGGTAGTTACCTATAGATTTAAAGTAGTACTCTTTGGTACAACATCATCTCCCTTTTTGCTTCAGAAAACACTCACATATCACTTGGAGACACATTCACATCCAGTAGCTAAGTCTCTGATCTCTCATTTCTATGTAGATAACTTTGTTTGTACCTATTCAGACTCTGAACAGTTAAAAACAGAGTATCCCATAGTAAATTCTATTTTAGCAGAAGCCTCTATGCCATTACAAGGTTGGGTGAGTAATGATGTAAAATTTAATGATGAAGTAGGTGTTAATTATGACCAATTGGATCTGAATAATGTAAATGTTTTAGGAATTTCTTGGAATGTTGTAAACGATGAAATCAAATTGTACTCCAGTAAGAAAGTGTGCAAGGAAGAGTGTGTGCATCATCAAATCACCAAGAGATCAGTTGTATCTGTAATTGCTAGTGTATTTGATCCTTTAGGATTGTTATCACCAATCTTGATCAAGGGAAAGTTATTCATTGCAAAATTATGGAGAAGTAAGTGTTCTTGGGATGAACCTTTGCCAGAAACTTTAGTACAAGAATTTTCAGTTATTTGCAGAGATTTGAATCAGATGTCAACCATTCAATATCCTAGATTTGTAATTGTCCCTGGTGTATCAGATTTGCACATATTTTGTGATTCATCTAAAGTAGCTTATGGATTAGTTGCATATGCTGTGGACTTAAGAAGCAAATATAGTGATATCATTATGAGTAAAGTAAGAGTATCACCAAATACTCCACTCACCGTTCCTAAGTTAGAGTTACTCTCACTTACTTTAGCCTCAGCATTGGCTCAGACACTCTTGTCTAATGAGAAATTAGCATTCAAAGGTTGCACTATATGGTGTGACAGTGAAGTTGCCATTAATTGGGTGTATCATATTCAGCATCATCATTGTGGATTAGGACAAATGTTGTCAGGACTTAGGAAACAGTTTTGGATCTCTAAAGGTAGAGTTATTGTGAAGAAAATATTAAAACCATGTATTTTGTGTAAAAAGGCAGTTGGCAAGACGGTCTCTCAAACAGGTCCCCCTCCTTTACCAGAGGAAAGAGTCAGATTTGTTAGACCCTTCAACTCAGTTGGAGTAGGATAGGTTGTAAATGATGCCGCGTTTGCACACTGTTTATGTTTGTACATGTGATTTATTTAGCTTCCTACCCTTTTTGGGGGGAGCGTGTGGTGATCTGTCTATCACACACAGTTTCATTAGTTATACCTTGTGTGTGTTTTATTGTAATACCATAATTAGCATTGCATTTACCTACATGATTATATTCACTTGAGAGACTATATTATAACAATAATTTATTTTGTCATTAATTCATCATTTTCTCATGAATAATTGGAATTTGTTTGTAAAGCTAATCTAAATCTTAGGAAATCCTTAATTATGTATAATATGATAAAATTATATACTTTTATTTTAGAATGTGATGCTCGTCTGATTTGTTTACAGAACGGACGAGGACTTTCTCTGAGGACAGCACCAGGTTAGGATCTATTGTTAGAGACTCGTAAAATTCGTGTAAATTTACGAGCCTCCCATTTCGCCCCTTGGACTAGTGCTGTCGAATTTGTCAAGCAGTGACTCTGTTTCAATATTGCATAAAGTTTTTGGATTTTGAACAATTACTATTTGATATTAAGTGTTGTTTATTTTGATGTGTACAGCAGTCGTGCCTGGAGCTATAACTCTTTGTTATTTTTGTAAAATTTAACCTTTTCTTTTGGGCTGAAATATTGCTCCATTATATTAACCTTTTTTTTCAATATATTTTTATATTTTATCGATGAGTCTTTCATTTAAGCCTGGATTTATGCAGTGTTCAGTTAATATTATTTAGTGTATTTGTGTTATTAACCAGTGGGAGTTCTCCACTAACTATTAAGCAAACGTAACTCATGCCCTTCCCCTTTAGTACCGTACAGTTTGTCTTATATTTAATTATAAGCCAGTAAGTTTTAGCCCAACTTTATTTGAAGTTGGTGGAGTAAATATTTTTGTGTACGGTAGCCTGCAAAAAACTGAGAGTAGACTATTCATTGACCAGGTGAAAGCAGGCATTCTGGGAATAGTCACCATATATATATATATATATATATATATATATATATATATATATATATATATATATATATATATATTATATATATATATATATATATATATATATATATATATATATATATATATATATATATATATATATATATATATATATATATATATATATATATATATATATATATATATATATATATATATATATATATATATATATATATATATATATATCTGCTAATTAAGAACAGTAAGCCCAAAAATAGAAATATATATAAGCTCATAATATAACCAAGTCTGTCAATTATATTCATCGTTTTCTTAAGCTGCCTAAAGAAAATGCATAATTTGTATGGCAGACTAAAAGCAACAAATTATATAAACAACTCGTTCATCAAAACAATACAATTGAAATGTTTAGATAATAAAACTATTGTGTACATAAAAAAAATTAGATACATTTCAAATAGGAAATAAAGAAAAGAAACATATAAAGATAAAACTGAAAATATCTACGAAATAAAGATTTTTGAAGATAAAAACAAAAAATTGGTAAAATGAAACTATATGCTATTGACGCTAACAAGGAATAACGTCAATTGTAACATAGAAAAGTGAGGTAGTGGAGCTTCAACATGCCCTTTGATCGTCCGTCTTCGGGTGTCTTGCAACAAAAGTCGAAGGTGAAACTTTTCTCATCACTACCACTACCAATAATAATAATAATAATAATAATAATAATAATAATAATAATAATAATAATAATAATAATAATAATAATAATAATAATAATAATAATAATGATGATGATGATGATGAAAATAATAATAATAATAATAATAATAATAATAATAATAATAATAATAATAATAATAATAATAATAATAATAATAATAATAATAATAATAAACGATGAGAGAGAGAGAGAGAGAGAGAGAGAGAGAGAGAGAGAGAGAGAGAGAGAGAGAAGAGAGAGAGAGAGAGAGAGAGAGAGAGAGAGAGAGAGAGAACATTTCTTTGTTGTACATCTTTTGCTCTACCCCTAGTCCCTTCTCCCATGTGAAACTTGTACTACGATGGTTGTACAAATTTTGTACTGTGGAGAGAGAGAGAGAGAGAGAGAGAGAGAGAGAGAGAGAGAGAGAGAGAGAGAGAGAGAGAGGAGAGAGAGAGAGAGAGAGAGAGAGAGAGAGAGAGACTGGCACCACAGCGCATGTTCTCGCGTGGACATGACCATTCCATCAGATGGGTGCATTCTCTTCATTCCTTTGACATATATGAAGTGTATTTCTGGCGACAAACACAAAAGACTTAGGCGTCAAAGAAACGAGACTATCAAAACATGGATGGTGGAGGGAAGGGGGTGGATGGGTCTCCTAGGTGTAGCCTCTCTCTCTCTCTCTCTCTCTCTCTATTTATATATATATATATATATATATATATATATATATATATATATATATATATTATATATATATATATATTATATATATATATGTGTGTGTGTGTGTGTGTGTGTGTGTGTGTGTGTGTGTGTGTGATTACCTAATTGTGATTACCTAATTGTGTTTACGGGTAAGAGCCCAAAGCTCGTATCTTCCCGTCTCCTGATAGGTTCCATTTTGGACTTAGTGATACTTATCATACCTGTCCTTAAAACTATGGATTGAAATAGCATTAACTACCTCCTCGCTTAGCCAATTCCAATTATCAACTACTCTTACACTGAAAAAGTATTTCCTTACATCCTGCAAAGTTTTCTTACGAAGCTTCAAACTATGACCTCTAGTTCTAGAGCCAGCCATATCAAAATATCGATCCCTATCCACTCTATCATAACCATGAAGGAATTTAAAGACTGTCACCATATCCCCCCTCACTCTTCTAGCTTCGAGTGATGGTAAGTCTAATTCCCTCAGCCTCTCATCATAACTGAGATTGCGTATTTCTGGCACCAGTTTCGTGGCATGTCTTTGAACTTTTTCAAGCTTAGCTATGTGCTTTTTCAAGTGCGGATTCCAAAAGGGGGCTGCATATTCGAGTTTTGGCCTCACATAGGTTACATAAATATTTCTGAACATTTCCTTGTCCATGTGCCTGAAGGCTACCCTTACATTTGATAAGAATGCATATGCTGCCCTTACTATGCCGTTTATATGTATTTCTGGAGACAAATCTGCCAGTATGTTTACTCCTAGATCTCTCTCATTTTCTGTCTCTTGAAGTTGTACTCCAGCCACCGAGTAGTCAAGCTTGGGCCTTCTTGCACTTGTACCCATTCTCATTACCTTACATTTTGAAGTATTGAATTTCATTAGCCACTTTTCTGACCACTCATGCAGATTATTTAGATCCTCTTGAAGTTCTCTACCATTGTTCTCGTTTTTTACTTTCTTCACAATCTTTGCATCATCTGTGTGTGTGTGTGTGTGTGTGTGTGTGTGTGATTACCTAATTGTAATTACCTAATTGTGTTTACGGGAAAGAGCCCAAAGCTCGTATCTTCCCGTCTCCTGATCGGTTCCATTTTGGACTTAGTGATACTTATCATACCTGTCCTTAAAACTATGGATTGAGATAGCATTAACTACCTCCTCGCTTAGCCAATTCCAATTATCAACTACTCTTACACTGAAAAAGTATTTCCTTACATCCTGCAAACAAGTTTTCTTACGAAGCTTCAAACTATGACCTCTAGTTCTAGAGCCAGCCATATCAAAATATCGATCCCTATCCACTCTATCATAACCATGAAGGAATTTAAAGACTGTCACCATATCCCCCCTCACTCTTCTAGCTTCGAGTGATGGTAAGTCTAATTCCCTCAGCCTCTCATCATAACTGAGATTGCGTATTTCTGGCACCAGTTTCGTGCCATGTCTTTGAACTTTTTCAAGCTTAGCTATGTGCTTTTTCAAGTGCGGATTCCAAAAGGGGGCTGCATATTTGAGTTTTGGCCTCACATAGGTTACATAAATATTTCTGAACATTTCCTTGTCCATGTGCCTGAAGGCTACCCTTACATTTGATAAGAATGCATATGCTGCCCTTACTATGCCGTTTATATGTATTTCTGGAGACAAATCTGCCAGTATGTTTACTCCTAGATCTCTCTCATTTTCTGTCTCTTGAAGTTGTACTCCAGCCACCGAGTAGTCAAGCTTGGGCCTTCTTGCACTTGTACCCATTCTCATTACCTTACATTTTGAAGTATTGAATTTCATTAGCCACTTTTCTGACCACTCATGCAGATTATTTAGATCCTCCTGAAGTTCTCTACCATTGTTCTCGTTTTTTACTTTCTTCACAATCTTTGCATCATCTGTGTGTGTGTGTGTGTGTGTGTGTGTGTGTGTGTGTGTGTGTGTGTGTGATTACCTAATTGTGATTACCTAATTGTGTTTACGGGAAAGAGCCCAAAGCTCGTATCTTCCCGTCTCCTGATCGGTTCCATTTTCTAGACTTAGTGATACTTATCATACCTGTCCTTAAAACTATGGATTGAGGTAGCATTAACTACCTCCTCGCTTAGCGAATTCCAATTATCAACTACTCTTACACTGAAAAAGTATTTCCTTACATCCTGCAAACAAGTTTTCTTCCGAAGCTTCAAACTATGACCTCTAGTTCTAGAGCCAGCCATATCGAAATATCGATCCCTATCCACTCTATCATAACCATGAAGGAATTTAAAGACTGTCACCATATCCCCCCTTACTCTTCTAGCTTCGAGTGATGGCAAGTCTAATTCCCTCAGCCTCTCATCATAACCGAGATTGCGTATTTCTGGCACCAGTTTCGTGGCATGTCTTTGAACTTTTTCAAGCTTAGCTATGTGCTTTTTCAAGTGCGGATTCCAAAAGGGGGCTGCATATTCGAGTTTTGGCCTCACATAGGTTACATAAATATTTCTGAACATTTCCTTGTCCATGTGCCTGCCCCCCAAGGGCGTCGCCGGGCGCCCCACCCCCCGGTGTCCCCCAGCAGTTCCTGCCAGTACAGCAACCCGGCTGGCGGGGCCGCCGACCCGTGATGCGGCCGCGCGTGCCCGCCTGTGGAGCTAGCGCCCACTTGTCAGTATGTATTTCTGGAGACAAATCTGCCAATATGTTTACTCCTAGATCTCTCTCATTTTCTGTCTCCTGAAGTTGTACTCCAGCCACCGAGTAGTCAAGCTTGGGCCTTCTTGCACTTGTACCCATTCTCATTACCTTACATTTTGAGGTAATGAATTTCATTAGCCACTTTTCTGACCACTCATGCAGACTATTTAGATCCTCCCTGAAGTTCTCTACCATTGTTCTCGTTTCCTACTTTCTTCACAGTCTTTGCATCATCTGCAAACATATTCATGAATGAATTTACAGACTCTGGTAAGTAATTTATATATACAAGGAACAAAAGTGGCCCTAAAACTGAACCCTGTGGAACCCCACTACTAACTCTTCTCTATTCAGACACTGAGTGTCTTACTCTAACCCTCTGTTCCCTTCCTTCTAAGTAAGTTTTTATCCATTCCAAGACATTTCCACCTATTCTAGCCATTGCTTGCAGCTTCCTAATAAGTCTTCCATGTGGAACAGTGTCAAACACTTTCTGGAAGTCTAGGAATATGCAATCTGCCCAGCCCTCTCTTTCCTGTAAGATTTGGCTTACCTCATCATAAAATTCTAATAAGTTTGTTACTGTTGATCTATCTTCTCTGAAGCCATGTTGCCTCACTGACAAAAAGTTGAAGGATTCCAAGTGAAGAGAGATATGTTTCCTTAGTAGTTTCTCCATAACTTTGCAAACTATGCTGGTCAAGGAAACTGGTCTATAGTTCAGAACCTTATCCCCAATTCCCTTTTTGAAGATAGGTATTACATTTGCTTGTTTACAGCATCTTGGAATCTCCCCTGACTCCAGTGACTTTTTAAATATGATACTTAGTGCCACTGATATTGAGTTCGCACATTTTTTAAGTACTTGAGGGGATATGTCATCAGGACCTGTAGCCTTATGAACATATAAATCCATCAGCGCTTTGCATACCTCTGTGGCTGTAAGGTTGATATTCTCTAATACCATCCCTTGAGCTTCTATCTCTGCAATTTGAGGGGGTGGGGTATTTTCTACTGTAAATACTGACTAAAACTCCTTGTTCAATTCTTTGCAGATCTCTTCATCCTTCTCAGTGATGCTTCCATCCGCTCTCTTTATCCTTAAAGCCTGTTCTTTTACCTTCAGTTTTCCTCTGATAAAGCTGTGGAAAAGCTTGGGATTTTCTTTAGCCTTCCTGGTGATGTCCCTCTCATAGTCTCTCTCTGCCTCTCTCCTTTTACTTAGGTAGTCATTTCTTGCTCTTTTTAGGTTTGCCAGGCATTTATGTATTTTCTCCTCCTATACCTTTTCCAGCATTTGTCTCTCCACTCCTTAGCTCTTTTACACTCATTATCGAATCATTTCTCTCTGGCATGAATTACACCTACTTTGGTGACAGGTATGCAGCAATCTACTATTTTCCCATATTTCTCACAAAAAATGTCATACATTTCTTGTACAGATTTGTTGTAAAATAAGGTTCTCCAGTCAATAACTGCAAAAAGCCCATTCATTTTGATGTAATCTCCTTTCGGATAGTTCCTCCTTATGTCCTCAGTGCCTCTACTCTCAGGCAGAATATCTTCAATGATATACTCCATCAACAACACACAGTGGTCACTCTTTCCAATTGGTGGTTCATACTAATTTTTTTCAATATCCAACACATTATCTGTGAATACTAGATCAAGTAGTGATGGCTCATCCCCACCCCTGGCCCTCGTTGGTTCCATTACATGTTGGTGTAGGAAATTCCCTTGTACGCAATCTAGGAATGTTGCCCCAAATGAGTCCTCACTACTGTGTGGGTCAAGATTTATCCAATCTATCTCTTTATGATTAAAATCTCCCATAATCCAAATCCTACATTTTTTCTCCCGTGCCATGTTAACAACTGAGTTTATGACTTCAATAGTACCTATATGACTTTCCTCATAAACTTCTAACCTATTCTGGTTCCTTGGTGGGTTATATACAACAGTTATTATAATGCTCTCTGACCCAGTATTTATGCGAGCAACAAGAAATTCCTTGAACTCACTTTCTATAGCCAAGTTTATTTCTTCAACTTGAATCCTTTCACTTATGAGCAGTGCTATCCCTCCACCAGTCCTCTCAGATCTTTCAACCCTTAGTATTCTGAAGCCCTTAGGAAAAACTGTGACACTGTTTATGTCCTCACTCAACTTAGTCTCTGTAATTGCTACTATATCTGCCTTACTGTTGTGAATCCTATGTATGTGTGTGTGTGTGTGTGTAATTACCTCATGTGCTTAAAAAAAAGAGTATTTTGCTCGTAACTCCCCCTCTCCTGGCGGTAAAATTTTTGTACTCAATGATACTTGTCACATCTGACTTTGACACTAAGAACTGAGTTAGCATTAACTACCTCCTTGCTTAAGGAATTCCAATTATCAACTACTCTTACACTAAAAAAAGTACTTCCTTACATAATGCAAAGATGTTTTCTTACGAATCTTCAAACCATGACCTCTAGTTCTAGCGCCAGCCATATTAAAATATTGATCCCTATCCGCTCAGTTAAAACTATGAGGGAATTTAAAAACCGTCGCCGTATTCCCCCTTATTTTTCTAGCTTCGAGTGATGGTAAGTCTAACTCCCTCAGCCTCTACTCATTACTGAAAATGCGTAATTCTGGCACCAGTTTCGTGGCATGTCTTTGAACTTTTTTCCAGGTTACATATGAGCGTTTTCAAGTGAAGATTCCAAATGGGGCTGCATATTCAAGCTCTGGCTTCACATAAGTTACATAAGTATTTCTGAACATTTCCTTGTCCATGCACCTGTAGGCTATCCTTACATTTGTTAAGAAACCATATGCATTTCCGGAGACAAATCTGCCGTATGTTTACTTCTAGATCTCTCTCATTCTCTGTCTCTTGAAGCTCCGCACCTGCTATTGAGTATTCAGGCTTGAGCCTCTTGCGCTTGTACCCATTCTCATTACCTTACTTTTTGAAGTATTGAATTTCATTAGTCACTTTCCTGACCACTCATGCAGACTATTCGGGTTTTCCGTTTTCATAAAATTCTCTACCATTGTTCTCGTATCTTACTTTCTTAACAATCGTTGCATCATCTGTAAACATATTCAAGAGTGAATTTACAAGACTCTGGTAGTTCATTTACGTATACAAGGAACAAATGTGGCCCTAAAACTAAGCCCTGTGAAACTCCACCACTAACCCTTCTCTATTCAGAAACTGAGTGATTTACCTTAACCCTCTGTTCCCTTCCTTCTAAGTAAATTTTTATCCATTCCAAAATATATCCACCTAATATCACCATTACCTGCAGCTTTTCAAAAAGTTTTCCCTGTGGGACCGTATCAAATGAATTCTGAAAATCTAAAAATTTGCAATTTGCCCAGCCCTCTCTTTCTTGTAAGACTCAGTTTACCTCATAACAAAATTCTAATTAGATTGTTACTGCTGATCTGCCTTCTCTGAAACCTCAGTAGATAAAAAGATGATGTTCTCTAACATCGGCCAATGATCTCTTATTTCTGCAATCTGAGGGAGTGGAGTATTTACTACTGCAAATACTGACTGAAACGCCTTGTTCAATTCTTCGTAGATCTCTTCATTTTGCTAAGTGATGCTTCCATCTGCCATCTTTAATTTTTGAACCTGTTCTTCGACTTTCAGTTTTCCCCCTTTCATAATCTCTCTGCCTCTGTTCTTATGCTTAGGTAATAATTTCTCGCTAGCTTGTAAATCTGCTTGGCATTTATATATTTTCTCCTATACCGATTCCGGCATTTGTCTCTGCACTCCTTAGCTCTCTTACACTCTTTATTGGACCATTTTTGTGTCTGTAATTACATAATTGCACTTATGGGAAAGATCCATATGCTCGTAACTCCCCGTCTCCTGTTTGGTTACATTTTATACTTAATGATGCTTCTCATATTTTTTCTTAAAACTATGAATTGCATTAGCAATAAATACCTCCTCGCTTAGCCAATTCCAAAAGTACTTCCTTACATCCTGTAAAGAAGTTTTCTACGAAGCTTCAAAGTATGACCACCAATTTTAGAGCCTGCCATATCAAATTATCGATATCTATCCACTTTGGCAAAACCACGAGGGAGTTTAGAAATGTGTATGTGTGCGTACTTAACAACTGTGCTTATCTAATAGTATTTACGGACAAAAGTCCTAAGCTTGTAACTCTCCATCTCATGAGCGGATCCATTTTCATACTCAGTGATACTTATCATATTTGTCCTTAAAACTCTGGATACAGTTAGTATGAACTATTTACTCGCTTGGCGAATTCCAGCCATCAACTGTTCTTACATAAAGAAAAGTACTTTCTTATATCCTGCAAAGAAATTTTCTCACTAAGCTTCAAACTATGACCTATAGTTCTAGAGCCACTCATATCAACATATCGTTCTCTATCCACTCTGTATAAACGATGAATGAATTTAAAAACCGTCAGCATATCCCCCATCTTCCTTCTAGCTTCAAGTGATAGTAAGTCTAGCTTCCTCTGCCTCTCCTTATGACTGACACTACGAATCCCTTTCACCAGTTCCGCAAAATGTCTTATTGCAGTTTATTCATCCTCAGTTTCAAGTTCGGATTCCAAAAGGGTGCTGCATATTCAACCTTTGGCCTCATATAAGTTACATAAAAATTTCTGAACATTTCCCCGTCCATGTGTCTGTATAGACCACTCTTACATTTGCTAATCATTTACTATACCAATTATATGCAATTCCGGAGAAAAATCTGCAAATTACTTTACCTTTTAATCTCTCTCGTTCTCTGTCTCTTGGAGTTCTTCGCCTACAATTGAGTACTCAAAATTGGGGCTTCTTGTACTCAAGCCCATTCTCATTACCTTACATTCCAAAGTATTAAATTTCATTAGCCATTTGTCTGACCACTTTTGCAGACTATTTAGGTATTCATGAAGTTTTCTACCATCGTCATCGTCCTTTACTTTCTTTACAATCTTCAAACATATATGAAAATGCATTTAAAAATTCAGATAGGCCATTTATGAATACAAGGAACAAAAGTGGTCCTAAAATTGATCCTGTGGAATCCACCTCTGTTCCCTGCACTCTAAGTAAGTTTTCATCCTCTCCAAGACATTTCCACTTATTCTTGCCATTATTTGCAGCTTCTTAATGAGTATCCCATATATGAGTGTATCATATGCCTTCTGAAAATCTAAGATTATTCAATCTGCCCACACTCTTTTTCTTGTAAGATCTGGCCTACTTCATCATAAGATTCTAGAAAGTTTGTTACCGTTGACCTGCCTTCTCTGAAGCCATGCTCTTTGCCTGACGAAGAGTTGAAGGACTTTAAGTAAAGAGAAATGTGTTTTCCTAGTAGGTTCTCCATAACATTGCAAGTTATGCTAATCACTGAAAATGGCTTATAGCTTAGAGCTGTCTCTCCCTCCATTTTTGAAGATAGATACCACATTCACTTGTTTCAAGCAGCTTAGAGTCTTCCAAAATTCCAGCAACTCGTCAAACATAAAGCAAACTTCTGGCAATAATAGTTCAGAATATTTCTCTAATACTGTACTAGCCCATGATCTCAAATCTCTGCAATATGAAGGTGTAGAGTATTTCGAAATGCAAATACTAACTGAAACTCTCGATACGATTTTTCGCAGATCTCCTCTTCAGTCTCAGTAATGCTCCCATCTGCCTTCTCCAAAAGTTGTTCCTTGACCTTTAACTTCCCTCTCACAAAGTTGTGGAGAAGTTTTACCTTTAACTTACAAGAAATATCTCACTCATAAGCCCTCTCTCTTCTCCTACTTAGTTACTTACTATCACCTGACAATATACTTTCTAACTAAATATTTACCTTTATTAAGGATGGGTACCCTTCAAGAGAAAAAAATACACATGCAGCTCACAATCAATGTAAGGTAACATCAGTCGTCCACAGCAGATAGATGACATAGCTTCGGTTATATAGAATTCTTTAACTACTAAACTAATCATTATGAGAAAAATGTATTTAATACCAATTTAAAAACACATGAAACTACAGGATCAAGTTCATCACAATAAATAAAAGTTCCCCTTTGTGTACACAGAAACTTGGCAAATTCGACGATATTGCTATTGACACCTTTTTACTTCCTTTCCTTTATATGGTATCATCTTCTTCTATTTCTCCCCTTGTAAAATAATGAAAGAAGATGTCTTCAATTTTTGGAGTAATCGTTACCCACACAAAAACTTTATATGAACTCATATAATCTTCAGTTTTTCCAACTATCTAAAGTAAATTAGAAAATTTCTCCAGATGTATGATGATGTGCAATCAAACACGAGAGCGTCTGATCAGGTGAGTGTGCTCACAGGAAAGAGCTCTATGTTCATCACTTTCCATCTCTTAATCGGTTTCATTGGTTAATAACGATACTTATCATATCTTCCTTAATATTATGATTGCTTTAGCATTACTGCTTCCTCACTCAGCGAATTTTTAATAATCAACTATTTTCATACTAAAAATGGACTTCCTTTCTTACATCCCGCCAAGAATTTCCCATGAAATTTCAAACTATGACATCTGGTTTCAGAAACACCCATATCAAAATATCGCTCCATGCTCACTCTGTCAAAACCATTAAGGAATTTAAAAACTGTTATATATCCCTCCCTTCTCCTCCTAACTTCAAACAATGGTAGGTCTAACTCTCTCAGTCTTTCCCTCTATCTGAGCTTACTTGTTATTCTCCTTCCACACACTGCCTCTGCCCACTTCGTAACTTCCTCATTTAAACAACTTCATATTCTTCTTCCACTCCCTCCTCTACTTTCTCTTTCACACATTCCTCAGACTAGCCTTACACTCACAGTCTTTCTCTTCTTATTCAGTTCACTTACTTTTAGCACCACCTCTCTTCCTCTCTCTCTTTTCCTCTTTCTCCACTTTTATCCCCTTCTCACTCTACTATCCACTAACTAGTGCTCAGCTATTCCACCACTAGCTCTTCTCAGTACATCCACATCCAATACTCTTCCATTATCCACTCTGATCCATGCATACTTGTGCACATCCTTCTTTGTAAATACAGTATTAACAAGTTCCATGGTAAGTCTTCCTTCAGTTACGGTTCTCTCTCTATGCTTACATCAACACCGAATATTATCTATTCACATCTGACAAGTCACAATACTCCTCATCTCTGTTTCTATGTTTTCTTCGTGCCCAGGCCCAATGAGGGTAAGTTTATTATTATATTTTTTTTGGCCCGTCCTGGTGTAACAATCATAAAAAAAAAAAAATTATCTCTGCCACCAGATTCATAGTATGTCTTTGAACTTTCCCCAATTTATTGACATGGTTATTCAGGTACGTATGTATGTATGTATGTATGTAT
>JAXCGZ010011350.1:0-17500 GCA_037179515.1 Halocaridina rubra
GCCATCACTACTTGATCTAGTGTTCACAGATAATGTGTTGGATATTGAAAATATTGAGTATGAACCACCAATTGGAAAGAGTGACCACTGTGTGTTGTTGATGGAGTATATCATTGAAGACATTCTTCCTGAGAGTAGAGGCACTGAGGACATGAGGAGGAACTATCCGAAAGGAGATTACATCAAAATGAATGAGCTTTTTGCAGTTATTGACTGGAGAACCTTATTTTACAACAAATCTGTACAAGAAATGTATGACATCTTTTGTGAGAAATATGGGAAGATAGTAGATTGCTGCATACCTGTCACCAAAGTAGGTGTAATTCATGCCAGAGAGAAATGGTTCGATAATGGGTGTAAAAGAGCTAAGGAGTGGAGAGACAAATGCTGGAAAAGGTATAGGAGGAGAAAAAACATAAATGCCTAGCAAACCTACAAAAGAGCAAGAAATGACTATCTAAGTAAAAGGAGAGAGGCAGAGAGAGATTATGAGAGGGACATCACCAGGAAGGCTAAAGAAAATCCCAAGCTTTTCCACAGCTTTATCAGAGGAAAACTTAAGGTAAAAGAACAGGTTTTAAGGCTAAAGAGAGCGGATGGAAGCATCACTGAGACGGACGAAGAGATCTGCAAAGAATTGAACAAGGAGTTTCAGTCAGTATTTACAGTAGAAAATACCCCACCCCCTCAGATTGCAGTGATAGAAGCTCAAGGGCCGGTATTAGAGAACATCAACCTTACAGCCACAGAGGTATGCAAAGCGCTGATGGATTTAGATGTTCATAAAGCTACAGGTCCTGATGACATATCCCCTCATGTGCTTAAAAAATGCGCAAGCACAATATCAGTGGCACTAAGTATCATATTTAAGGAGTCACTGGAGTCGGGGGAGATTCCAAGATGCTGGAAACAAGCAAATGTGATACCTATCTTCAAAAAGGGAAGGAGGGATACGGCTCTGAACTATAGACCAGTTTCCTTGACCAGCATAGTTTGCAAAGTTATGGAGAAACTACTAAGGAAACATATCTCTCTTCACTTGGAATCCTTCAACTTTTTGTCAGTGAGGCAACATGGCTTCAGAGAAGGAAGATCAACAGTAACAAACTTATTAGAATTTTATGATGAGGTAAGCCAAATCTTACAGGAAAGAGAGGGCTGGGCAGATTGCATATTCCTAGACTTCCAGAAAGCGTTTGACACTGTTCCACATGGGAGACTTATTAGGAAGCTGCAATCAATGGCTAGAATAGGTGGAAATGTCTTGGAATGGATAAAAACTTACTTAGAAGGAAGGGAACAGAGGGTTAGAGTAAGACACTCAGTGTCTGAATGGAGAAGAGTTAGTAGTGGAGTTCCACAGGGTTCAGTTTTAGGGCCACTTTTGTTCCTTGTATATGTAAATGACCTACCAAAGTCTGTAAATTCATTCATGAATATGTTTGCAGATGATGCAAAGATTGTGAAGAAAGTAAAAAACGAGAACAATGGTAGAGAACTTCAGGAGGATCTAAATAATCTGCATGAGTGGTCAGAAAAGTGGCTAATGAAATTCAATACCTCAAAATGTAAGGTAATGAGAATGGGTACAAGTGCAAGAAGGCCCAAGCTTGACTACTCGGTGGCTGGAGTACAACTTCAAGAGACAGAAAATGAGAGAGATCTAGGAGTAAACATACTGGCAGATTTGTCTCCAGAAATACATATAAATGGCGTAGTAAGGGCAGCATATGCATTCTTATCAAATGTAAGGGTAGCCTTCAGGCACATGGACAAGGAAATGTTCAGAAATATTTATGTAACCTATGTGAGGCCAAAACTCGAATATGCAGCCCCCTTTTGGAATCCGCACTTGAAAAAGCACATAGCTAAGCTTGAAAAAGTTCAAAGACATGCCACGAAACTGGTGCCAGAAATACGCAATCTCGGTTATGATGAGAGGCTGAGGGAATTAGACTTGCCATCACTCGAAGCTAGAAGAGTAAGGGGGATATGGTGACAGTCTTTAAATTCCTTCATGGTTATGATAGAGTGGATAGGGATCGATATTTCGATATGGCTGGCTCTAGAACTAGAGGTCATAGTTTGAAGCTTCGTAAGAAAACTTCTTTGCAGGATGTAAGGAAATACTTTTTCAGTGTAAGAGTAGTTGATAATTGGAATTGGCTAAGCGAGGAGGTAGTTAATGCAATCTCAATCCATAGTTTTAAGGACAGGTACGATAAGTATCACTAAGTCTAAAAATAGAACCGATGAGGAGACGGGAAGATACGAGCTTTGGGCTCTTTCCCGTAAACACAATTAGGTAATCACAATTAGGTAATCACACACTGAGGGAATTAGACTTACCATCACTCAAAGCTAGAAGAGTGAGGGGGGATATGGTGACAGTCTTTAAATTCCTTCATGGTTATGATAGAGTGGATAGGGATCGATATTTTGATATGGCTGGCTCTAGAACTAGAGGTCATAGTTTGAAGCTTCGTAAGAAAAGTTCTTTGCAGGATGTAAGGAAATACTTTTTCAGTGTAAGAGTAGTTGATAATTGGAATTGGCTAAGCGAGGAGGTAGTTAATGCTATCTCAATCCATAGTTTTAAGGACAGGTATGATAAGTATGACTAAGTATAAAATGGAACCGATGAGGAGACGGGAAGATACGAGCTTTGGGCTCTTTCCCGTAAACACAATTAGGTAATCACAATTAGGTAATCACACACAGGCACATGGACAAGGAAATATTCAGAAATACTTATGTGATCTATGCGAGGCCAAAACTTGAACATGCAGCCCCCTTGGAATCCGCACTTGAAGAAGCACATAGCTAAGCTTGAATGAGTTCAAAGACATGCCACGAAACTGATGCCAGAAATACGCAATCTCAGTTATGATGTGAGGCTGAGGGAATTAGACTTACCATCACTAGAAGCTAGAAGACTGAGGGGGGGATATGATGACAGTCTTTAAATTCTTTCATGGTTATGATAGAGTGGATAAGGATCGATATTTTGATATGGCTGGCACTAAAACTAGAGGTCATAGTTTGAAGCTTCGTAAGAAAACTTCTTTGCAGGATGTAAGGAAGTACTTTTATCGTGTAAGAGTAGTTGATAATTGGAATTAGCTTATCAAGGAGGTAGTTAATGCTAACTCAATCCATAGTTTGAAGGATAAGCATGATAAGTATCACTAAGTAGAAAATGCGACCGATCAGGAGACCGGAAGATACGAGCTTGGGGCTTATTCCCGTGAGCACAGTTGGGTAATCACACACACACACACACACACACACACACACACACACACACTGAACTATAGACCAGTTTCCTTGACCAGCATAGTTTGCAAAGTTATGGAGAAACTACTAAGGAAACATATCTCTCTTCACTTGGAATCCTTCAACTTTTTGTCAGTGAGGCAACATGGCTTCAGAGAAGGTAGATCAACAGTAACAAACTTATTAGAATTTTATGATGAGGTAAGCCAAATCTTACAGGAAAGAGAGGGCTGGGCAGATTGCATATTCCTAGACTTCCAGAAAGCGTTTGACACTGTTCCACATGGGAGACTTATTAGGAAGCTGCAATCAATGGCTAGAATAGGTGGAAATGTTTTGGAATGGATAAAAACTTACTTAGAAGGAAGGGAACAGAGGGTTAGAGTAAGACACTCAGTGTCTGAATGGAGAAGAGTTAGTAGTGGAGTTCCACAGGGTTCAGTTTTAGGGCCACTTTTGTTCCTTGTATATGTAAATGACCTACCAGAGTGTGTAAATTCATTCATGAATATGTTTGCAGATGATGCAAAGATTGTGAAGAAAGTAAAAAACGAGAACAATGGTAGAGAACTTCAGGAGGATCTAAATAATCTGCATGAGTGGTCAGAAAAGTGGCTAATGAAATTCAATACTTCAAAATGTAAGGTAATGAGAATGGGTACAAGTGCAAGAAGGCCCAAGCTTGACTACTCGGTGGCTGGAGTACAACTTCAAGAGACAGAAAATGAGAGAGATCTAGGAGTAAACATACTGGCAGATTTGTCTCCAGAAATACATATAAATGGCATAGTAAGGGCAGCATATGCATTCTTATCAAATGTAAGGGTAGCCTTCAGGTACATGGACAAGGAAATGTTCAGAAATATTTATGTAACCTATGTGAGGCCAAAACTCGAATATGCAGCCCCCTTTTGGAATCCGCACTTGAAAAAGCACATAGCTATGGTTGAAAAATTTCAAAGACATGCCACGAAACTGGTGCCAGAAATACGCAAACTCAGTTATGATGAGAGGCTGAGGGAATTAGACTTACCATCACTCGAAGCTAGAAGAGTGAGGGGGATATGGTGACAGTCTTTAAATTCCTTCATGGTTATGATAAAGTGGATAGGGATCGATATTTTGATATGGCTGGCTCTAGAACTAGAGGTCATAGTTTGAAGCTTCGTAAGAAAAGTTCTTTGCAGGATGTAAGGAAATACTTTTTCAGTGTAAGAGTAGTTGATAATTGGAATTGGCTAAGCGAGGAGGTAGTTAATGCTATCTCAATCCATAGTTTTAAGGACAGGTATGATAAGTATGACTAAGTCTAAAATGGAACCGATGAGGAGACGGGAAGATACGAGCTTTGGGCTCTTTCCCGTAAACACAATTAGGTAATCACAATTAGGTAATCACACACACACACACACACACACACACACACACACACACACATACATATATATATATATATATATATATATATATATATATATATATATACTATATATATATATATATATATATATATATATATATATATATATATATATATATATATATATATATATATATATATATATATATATATATATATATATATATATATATATATATATATATATATATATATATATATATATATATATATATATATATATATATATATATATATATATATATATATATATATATATATATATATACATACTTACACACACACTGTTCCACATGGGAGACTTATTAGGATGCTGCAATCAATGGCTAGAATAGGTGGAAATGTTTTGGAATGGGTAAAAACTTACTTAGAAGGAAGGGAACAGAGGGTTAGAGTAAGGCACTCAGTGTCTGAATGGAGAAGAGTTAGTAGTGGTCTTCCACAGGGTTCAGTTTTAGGGCCACTTTTGTTCCTTGTATATGTAAATGACCTACCAGAGTGTGTAAATTCATTCATGAATATGTTTGCAGATGATGCAAAGATTGTGAAGAAAGTAAAAAACGAGAACAATGGTAGAGAACTTCAGGAGGATGTAAATAATCTGCATGAGTGGTCAGAAAAGTGGCTAATGAAATTCAATACTTCAAAATGTAAGGTAATGAGAATGTGTACAAGTGCAAGAAGGCCCAAGCTTGACTACTCGGTGGCTGGAGTACAACTTCAAGAGACAGAAAATGAGAGAGATTTAGGAGTAAACATACTGGCAGATTTGTCTCCAGAAATACATATAAATGGCATATTAAGGGCAGGATATGCATTCTTATCAAATGTAAGGGTAGCCTTCAGGCACATGGACAAGGAAATGTTCAGAAATATTTATGTAACCTATGTGAGGCCAAAACTCGAATATGCAGCCCCCTTTTGGAATCCGCACTTGAAAAAGCACATAGCTAAGCTTGAAAAATTTCAAAGACATGCCACGAAACTGGTGCCAGAAATACGCAATCTCAGTTATGATGAGAGGCTGAGGGAATTAGACTTACCATCACTGGAAGCTAGAAGAGTGAGGGGGGATATGGTGACAGTCTTTAAATTCCTTCATGGATATGATAGAGTGGATAGGGAGCGATATTTTGATATGGCTGGCTCTAGAACTAGAGGTCATAGTTTGAAGCTTCGTAAGAAAACTTCTTTGCAGGATGTAAGGAAATACTTGTTCATTGTAAGAGTAGTTGATAATTGGAATTGGCTAAGCGAGGAGGTAGTTAATGCTATCTCAATCCATAGTTTTAAGGACAGGTATGATAAGTATGACTAAGTCTAAAATGGAACCGATGAGGAGACGGGAAGATACGAGCTTTGGGCTCTTTCCCGTAAACACAATTAGGTAATCACAATTAGGTAATCACACATGCACGCAAACCTACAAAAGAGCAAGAAATGACTAACTAAGTAAAAGAAGAGACGCAGAGAGAGACTATGAGAGGGACATCACCAGGAAGGGTAAAGAAAATCCCAAGCTTTTCCACAGCTTTATCAGAGGAAAACTTAAGGTAAAAGAACAGGTTTTAAGGCTAAAGAGAGCGGATGGAATCATTACTGAGACGGATGAAGAGATCTGCAAAGAATTGAACAAGGAGTTTCAGTCAATATTTACAGTAGAAAATACCCCACCCCCTCAGATTGCAGAGGGCCGGTATTAGAGAACATCAACCTTACAGCCACAGAGGTATGCAAAGCGCTGATGGAGTTAGATGTTCAAAAAGCTACAGGTCCTGATGACATATCCCCTCATGTACTTAAAAAATGCACAAACTCAATATCTGTGGCACTAAGTATCATATTTAAAAAGTCACTGGAGTCAGGGGAGATTCCAAGATGCTGGAAACAAGCAAACGTGATACCTATCTTCAAAAAGGGAAGGAGGGATACGGCTCTGAAATATAGACCAGTTTCCTTGACCAGCATAGTTTGCAAAGTTATGGAGAAACTACTAAGGAAACATATCTCTCTTCAATTGGAATCCTTCAATTTTATGTCAGTGAGGCAACATGGCTTCAGAGAAGGTAGATCAACAGTAACAAACTTATTAGAATATCATGATGAGGTAAGCCGAATCTTACAGGAAAGAGAGGGCTAGGCAGATTGCATATTCCTAGACTTCCAGAAAGCGTTTGACACTGTTCCACATGGGAGATTTATTAGGAAGCTGCAAGCAATGGCTAGAATAGGTGGAAATGTCTTGGAATGGAGAAAAACTTACTTAGAAGGAAGGGAACAGAGGGTTAGAGTAAGACACTCAGTGTCTGAATGGAGAAGAGTTAGTAGTGGAGTTCCACAGGGTTCAGTTTTAGGGCCACTTTTGTTCCTTGTATAAGTAAATGACCTACCAGACTATGTAAATTCATTATGAATATGTTTGCAGATGATGCAAAGATTGTGTGAAGAAAGTAAAAAACGAGAACAATGGTAGAGAACTTCAGGAGGATCTAAATAGTCTGTATGAGTGGTCAGAAAAGTGGCTAATGAAATTCAATATTTCAAAATGTAAGGAAATGAGAATGGGTACAAGTGCAAGAAGGCCCAAGCTTGACTACTCGGTGGCTGGGGTATAACTCCAAGAGACAGAAAATGAGAGAGATCTAGGAGTAAACATACTGGCAGATTTGTCTCCAGAAATACATATAAATGGCATAGTAAGGGCAGCATATGCATACTTATCAAATGTAAGGGTAGCCTTCAGGCACATGGACAAGGAAATGTTCAGAAATATTTATGTAACCTATGTGAGGCTAAAACTCGACTATGCAGCCCCCTTTTGGAATCCACACTTGAAAAAGCACATAGCTAAGCTTGAAAAAGTTCAAAGACATGCCACGAAACTGGTGCCAGAAATACGCAATCTCAGTTATTATGAGAGACTGAGGGAATTAGACTTACCATCAATCGAAGCTAGAAGATTGAGGGGGGATATGGTAACATTCTTTAAATTCCTTCATGATTATGATAGAGTGGATAGGGATCGATATTTTGATATGGCAGGCTCTAGAACTAGAGGTCATAGTTTGAAGCTTCGTAAGAAAACTTCCTTGCAGGATGTAAGGAAATACTTTTTCAGTGTAAGAGTAGTTGATAATTGGAATTGGCTAAGCGAGGAGGTAGATAATGCTATCTCAATCCATAGTTTTAAGGACAGGTATGATAAGTATGACTAAGTATAAAATGGAACCGATCAAGAGACGGGAAGATGCGAACTTTGAGCTCTTTCCCGTAATCACAATTAGGTAAATACAATTAGGTAAATACACACACACACACACACACACACACACACACACACACACACACACACACACACACACACACACACACACACACACAATGAAATTCAATACTTCAAAATGTAAGGTAATGAGAATGGGTACAAGTGCAAGAAGGCCCAAGCTTGACTACTTGGTGGCTGGAGTACAACTTCAAGAGAACATAAGAACATAAGAACATAAGAATAGAGGACACTGCAACATGCCTACTGGCACACATGAGGCAGCTCCATTTTTGAATGGTATTTTCAGCATGTCTAACCTAATTCTATTCTACTCTACTTATTTATTCTGTTTTTCTTTTTATGATTTTTCTAATAAGCACTAACCTATTCATACCCACCCTACCTCTGTCATATGTCTATCTAATCTACATTTGAAGGTGTCTAAGGTATTGGCATTTACTATCCTACTAGGAAGCTTGTTCCATGCATCAGCTACTCTATTACCAAACCAATTTTTACCAATTTCCCTTCTGAACCTAAATTTATCAAGCTTAAATCCATTATTACGAGTTCTGGTTTGATCATGAATTTTTAAAACTTTATTAATATCTCCCTTGTTAATCCCTTTAAACCATTTATACACTTCAATCATATCCCCCCTAACTCTTCGCCTCTCTAGAGAATGTAGATTAAGTTTTTTTAATCTGTCCTCATATGGTAGATTTCTGATATTGTGTATCATCTTGGTCATTCTTCGTTGCACTCTCTCCAAGGATTCAATTTCCATTCTATAATAGGGTGACTAGAATTGCACAGCATAATCTAAATGGGGCCTAACTAATGCAAGATAGAGCTGCAAAATAACTTTTTCCGTCCTATTGCTGACGCTTCTTGAGATAAATCCTAAAATTCTGTTTGCTTTATTTCTGACTGCTGTGCATTGCTCTTTTGGCTTAAGACTACTACTCACAAGAACTCCCAAATCCCTTTCACACTGAGAACTCATGATTTCATGGTTATTTAGCTTATAACTAGTATTGTCTTTTATAGTACCCATTTTAACTACTTTACATTTTTCAACATTAAATTCCATTTGTCATTTGTCCGACCATTCAGATAATCTATTTAGATCTTCCTGTAAAGCATGAATGTCTTCTTTTCCATTTATAGTTCTACCTATTTTAGTGTCGTCTGCGAATTTACTTAGGTTACTACTGATATCCGAATCCAGATCATTTAGATATACGATGAATAATAGAGGACCCAGTACCGAGCCTTGTGGTACCCCGCTTGTAACCGAGCCCCACTCTGATTTCTCTCCATTTATGCAAACCCTCTGTTTTCTGTCTTTTAACCATTGTTTGATCCATCTGAGCACAGCTCCTCCTATACCATGAGCTTCCAGCTTTTTAACTAATCTTTTGTGAGGAACTCTATCAAAAGCTTTGCTAAAATCTAGATATATTGTATCATATTCTTTGCCACAATCTACTGCCTCGTAAACTTCTGAATAAAAAGACAGTAAGTTTGTAAGGCACGAAAAACCCTTAAGAAACCCGTGTTGTGAAAGTTTTATCAGTCTGTGTAATTCTAGATGTGCCCTTATTTTGTTTGCAATTATGGATTCTAGAATCTTACCCACTGTTGACGTTAAACTTACCGGCCTATAATTATTCTTTTTAACACGTTCTCCTTTTTTAAATATTGGTACCACATCTGCCAATTTCCACTCCATGGGTACCGATCCTAATTTTATTGAATTATTAAATAACGCAGTTAGAGGACAACTAAGCTCTTCCTTGCATTCCTTTAATATTCTAGCATATATTCCATCAGGTCCCGGAGATTTATGAGCCTTTAATTTATCTATTTCTTTTATTACCTCCTCTCTCGTAATATTGATTGAACTAAGTATATTATCGGGACTGTCTCTGTAAATGGATTCTACTTCCGGAATATTTTCCAAGTTTTCATTTGTAAATACAGATAAGAAATAATCATTTAAACATGTACACATCACTTTATCGTCATCTGTGATATGGCCATTGGCTACTTCAATTGGTCCGACTTTTTCCTTAAATTTTGTTTGATAATGTTGATAAAACCCTTTAGGATTTTCTTTAGCTTCTCCTGCTATTCGAACTTCGTATTTTCTTTTCGACTCTCTAACTATCTTTTTAACTTCCCTGTTTAACTGTATATATTGCTGCCTCACCTGCTCTTCACCTCTTTTTAGTTTCCTGTATATTCCTCTTTTAATACCTATAAGATTCTTTATTCTATTGTTCATCCATTTAGGGTCATTTTTTCTTGATCTGCAATGTTTCATGGGAATATAGTCTCTCTGACTATTCTTAAGAGTCATGACAAAATTGTTATATTCCTCATCCAAATTTATATTAACTGACGGGCTGCTGTTCTTTCCTGTGAGAGAATTTAATGTATTGATCTTATCTTGTGATAATCCTTGGCATGTGGTACCCAAATTTCGGGGTAATCCGCTACCTGCGACCTGACCTGCTGGATTAACTACCCACATCTGTACCCCAGAAATCCCTTCCCATACCTCATTAAAATGAGAGAGATCTAGGAGTAAATATGCTGGCAAATTTGTCTCCAGAAATACATATAAATGGCATAGTAAGGGCAGCATATGCATTCTTATCAAATGTAAGGGTAGCCTTCAGGCACATGGACAAGGAAATGTTCAGAAATATTTATGTAACCTATGTGAGGCCAAAACTCGAATATGCAGCCCCCTTTTGGAATCCGCACTTGAAAAAGCACATAGCTATGCTTGAAAAATTTCAAAGACATGCCACGAAACTGGTGCCAGAAATACGCAATCTCAGTTATGATGAGAGGCTGAGGGAATTAGACTTACCATCACTGGAAGCTAGAAGAGTGAGGGGGGATATGGTGACAGTCTTTAAATTCCTTCATGGTCATGATAGAGTGGATAGGGATCGATATTTTGATATGGCTGGCTCTAGAACTAGAGGTCATAGTTTGAAGCTTCGTAAGAAAAGTTCTTTGCAGGATGTAAGGAAATACTTTTTCATTGTAAAAGTAGTTGATAATTGGAATTGGCTAAGCGAGGAGGTAGTTAATGCTATCTCAATCCATAGTTTTAAGGACAGGTATGATAAGTATGACTAAGTCTAAAATGGAACCGATCAGGAGACGGGAAGATACGAGCTTTGGGCTCTTTCCCGTAAACACAATTAGGTAATCAAAATTAGGTAATCACACACACACACACACACACACACACACACACACACACACACATATATATATATATATATATATATATATATATATATATATATATATATATATATATATATATATATATATATATATATATATATATATATTGCACAAACGTACAAATTGTAAATAAATTTTTTTTTATCAAAATATGTAATTATTGTAAATAGGTAATAATTTAGTAGTTATTAAGTTAATTTAAAGTTGTATTTAATGGGTCAATAATTACTCTTGGGTTGTTTGTAACTCCTCCCACCGAAATAGCTGTACATATAAATAACCTTGAATTTGATAATTAAGTCAGTTCAATATTCGGCTTGTATTGGTGAACATCCTCTTTTATATATTAAGTAAAATAACTCTTGCTTTCCGTTTGAAGTAGTGAAGTAACTATAGATGTTACAATATATATGTATATATATATATGTATATATATATATATATATATATATATATATATATAATATATATATATATATATATATATATATATATATATATATATATATATATATATATATATATATATATATATATATATATATATATATATATATATATATATATATATATATATATATGTGTGTGTATATATATACATACATACATACATACATACATACATACATACATGCATACAGACAAAGGGGAGATAAAGAAGATAATGACAGAAGATCAGGGGATGGGGCCTCATTAAGATTGTTATACACAAATGCTGATGGATTAGCTGGTAAGGCAGTAGAATTAAAAGATAGGATTCACAACAGTAAGGCAGATATAGTAGCAATTACAGAGACTAAGTTGAGTGAGGACATAAACAGTGTCACAGTTTTTCCTAAGGGCTTCAGAATACTAAGGGTTGAAAGATGTGAGAGGACTGGTGGAGGGATAGCACTGCTCATAAGTGAGAGGATTCAAGTTGAAGAAATACACTTGGCTATAGAAAGTGAGTTCAGGGAATTTCTTGTTGCTCGCATAAATACTGGGTCAGAGAGCATTATAATAACTGTTGTATACAACCCACCAAGGAACCAAAATAGGCTTGAAATTTATGAGGAAAGTCATATAGGTACTATTGAAGTCATAAACTCAGTTGTTAACATGACACGGGAGAAAAAATGTAGGATTTTGATTATGGGAGACTTTAATCATAAAGAGATAGATTGGATAAATCTTGACCCACACAGTGGTGAGGACTCATTTGGGGCAAGATTCCTAGATTGCGTACAAGGGAATTTCCTACACCAACATGTAATGGAACCAACAAGAGCCAGGGGTGGGGATGAGCCATCACTACTTGATCTAGTGTTCACAGATAATGTGTTGGATATTGAAAATATTGAGTATGAACCACCAATTGGAAAGAGTGACCACTGTGTGTTGTTGATGGAGTATATCATTGAAGATATTCTTCCTGAGAGTAGAGGCACTGAGGACATGAGGAGGAACTATCGGAAAGGAGATTACATCAAAATGAATGAGCTTTTTGCAGTTATTGACTGGAGAACCTTATTTTACAACAAATCTGTACAAGAAATGTATGACATCTTTTGTGAGAAATATGGGAAGATAGTAGATTGCTGCATACCTGTCACCAAAGTAGGTGTAATTCATGCCAGAGAGAAATGGTTCGATAATGGGTGTAAAAGAGCTAAGGAGTGGAAAGACAAATGCTGGAAAAGGTATAGGAGGAGAAAAAACATAAATGCCTAGCAAACCTACAAAAGAGCAATAAATGACTACCTAAGTAAAAGGAGAGAGGCAGAGAGAGACTATGAGAGGGACATCACCAGGAAGGCTAAAGAAAATCCCAAGCTTTTCCACAGCTTTATCAGAGGAAAACTGAAGGTAAAAGAACAGGTTTTAAGGCTAAAGAGAGCGGATGGAAGCATCACTGAGACGGACGAAGAGATCTGCAAAGAATTGAACAAGGAATTTCAGTCAGTATTTACAGTAGAAAATACCCCACCCCATCAGATTGCAGTGATAGAAGCTAAAGGGCCGGTATTAGAGAACATCAACCTTACAGCCACAGAGGTATGCAAAGCGCTGATGGATTTAGATGTTCATAAAGCTACAGGTCCTGATGACATATCCCCTCATGTGCTTAAAAATGCACAAACACAATATCAGTGGCACTAAGTATCATATTTAAGGAGTCACTGGAGTCGGGGGAGATTCCAAGATGCTGGAAACAAGCAAATGTGATACCTATCTTCAAAAAGGGAAGGAGGGATACAGCTCTGAACTATAGACCAGTTTCCTTGACCAACTTAGTTTGCAAAGTTATGGAGAAACTACTAAGGAAACATCTCTCTTCACTTGGAATCCTTCAACTTTTTGTCAGTGAGGCAACATGGCTTCAGAGAAGGTAGATCAACAGTAACAAACTTATTAGAATTTTATGATGAGGTAAGCCAAATCTTACAGGAAAGAGAGGGCTAGGCAGATTGCATATTCCTAGACTTCCAGAAAGCGTTTGACACTGTTCCACATGGGAGACTTATTAGGAAGCTGCAATCAATGGCTAGAATAGGTGGAAATGTCTTGGAATGGATAAAAACTTACTTAGAAGGAAGGGAACAGAGGGTTAGAGTAAGACACTCAGTGTCTGAATGGAGAAGAGTTAGTAGTGGAGTTCCACAGGGTTCAGTTTTAGGGCCACTTTTGTTCCTTGTATATGTAAATGACCTACCAGAGTGTGTAAATTCATTCATGCATATGTTTGCAGATGATGCAAAGATTGTGAAGAAAGTAAAAAACGAGAACAATGGTAGAGAACTTCAGGAGGATCTAAATAATCTGCATGAGTGGTCAGAAAAGTGGCTAATGAAATTCAATACCTCAAAATGTAAGGTAATGAGAATGGGTACAAGTGCAAGAAGGCCCAAGCTTGACTACTCGGTGGCTGGAGTACAACTCCAAGAGACAGAAAATGAGAGAGATCTAGGAGTAAACATACTGGCAGATTTGTCTCCAGAAATACATATAAATGGCGTAGTAAGGGCAGCATATGCATTCTTATCAAATGTAAGGGTAGCCTTCAGGCACATGGACAAGGAAATGTTCAGAAATATTTATGTAACCTATGTGAGGCCAAAACTCGAATATGCAGCCCCCTTTTGGAATCCGCACTTGAAAAAGCACATAGCTATGCTTGAAAAATTTCAAAGACATGCCAAGAAACTGGTGCCAGAAATACGCAAACTCAGTTATGATGAGAGGCTGAGGGAATTAGACTTACCATCACTGGAAGCTAGAAGAGTGAGGGGGGATATGGTGACAGTCTTTAAATTCCTTCATGGTTATGATAAAGTGGATAGGGATCGATATTTTGATATGGCTGGCTCTAGAACTAGAGGTCATAGTTTGAAGCTTCGTAAGAAAACTTCTTCGCAGGATGTAAGGAAATACTTGTTCATTGTAAGAGTAGTTGATAATTGGAATTGGCTAAGCGAGGAGGTAGTTAATGCTATCTCAATCCATAGTTTTAAGGACAGGTATGATAAGTATGACTAAGTCTAAAATGGAACCGATGAGGAGACGGGAAGATACCAGCTTTGGGCTCTTTCCCGTAAACACAATTAGGTAATCACAATTAGGTAATCACACACACACACACACACACACACACACACACACACACACACACTATATATATATATATATATATATATATATATATATATATATATATATATATATATATATATATATATATATATATATATACATACATGTATATATATATATATATATATATATATATATATATATATATATATATATATATATATATATATATATATATATATATATATATATATATATATATATATATATATATATATATATATATATATATATATATATATATATATATATATATATATATATATATATATATATATATATATATATATATATATATATATACATACTTACACACACACTGTTCCACATGGGAGACTTATTAGGAAGCTGCAATCAATGGCTAGAATAGGTGGAAATGTTTTGGAATGGATAAAAACTTACTTAGAAGGAAGGGAACAGAGGGTTAGAGTAAGACACTCAGTGTCTGAATGGAGAAGAGTTAGTAGTGGTCTTCCACAGGGTTCAGTTTTAGGGCCACTTTTGTTCCTTGTATATGTAAATGACCTACCAGAGTGTGTAAATTCATTCATGAATATGTTTGCAGATGATGTAAAGATTGTGAAGAAAGTAAAAAACGAGAACAATGGTAGAGAACTTCAGGAGGATCTAAATAATCTGCATGAGTGGTCAGAAAAGTGGCTAATGAAATTCAATACTTCAAAATGTAAGGTAATGAGAATGTGTACAAGTGCAAGAAGGCCTAAGGTTGACTACTCGGTGGCTGGAGTACAACTTCAAGAGACAGAAAATGAGAGAGATCTAGGAGTAAACATACTGGCAGATTTGTCTCCAGAAATACATATAAATGGCATATTAAGGGCAGGATATGCATTCTTATCAAATGTAAGGGTAGCCTTCAGGCACATGGACAAGGAAATGTTCAGAAATATTTATGTAACCTATGTGAGGCCAAAACTCGAATATGCAGCCCCCTTTTGGAATCCGCACTTGAAAAAGCACATAGCTAAGCTTGAAAAATTTCAAAGACATGCCACGAAACTGGTGCCAGAAATACGCAATCTCAGTTATGATGAGAGGCTGAGGGAATTAGACTTACCATCACTGGAAGCTAGAAGAGTGAGGGGGGATATGGTGACAGTCTTTAAATTCCTTCATGGATATGATAGAATGGATAGGGAGCGATATTTTGATATGGCTGGCTCTAGAACTAGAGGTCATAGTTTGAAGCTTCGTAAGAAAACTTCTTTGCAGGATGTAAGGAAATACTTGTTCATTGTAAGAGTAGTTGATAATTGGAATTGGCTAAGCGAGGAGGTAGTTAATGCTATCTCAATCCCTAGTTTTAAGGACAGGTATGATAAGTATGACTAAGTCTAAAATGGAACCGATGAGGAGACGGGAAGATACGAGCTTTGGGCTCTTTCCCGTAAACACAATTAGGTAATCACAATTAGGTAATCACACATGCACGCAAACCTACAAAAGAGCAAGAAATGACTAACTAAGTAAAAGAAGAGACGCAGAGAGAGACTATGAGAGGGACATCACCAGGAAGGGTAAAGAAAATCCCAAGCTTTTCCACAGCTTTATCAGAGGAAAACTTAAGGTAAAAGAACAGGTTTTAAGGCTAAAGAGAGTGGATGGAATCATTACTGAGACGGATGAAGAGATCTGCAAAGAATTGAACAAGGAGTTTCAGTCAATATTTACAGTAGAAAATACCCCACCCCCTCAGATTGCAGAGGGCCGGTATTAGAGAACATCAACCTTACAGCCACAGAGGTATGCAAAGCGCTGATGGAGTTAGATGTTCAAAAAGCTACAGGTCCTGATGACATATCCCCTCATGTACTTAAAAAATGCACAAACTCAATATCTGTTGCACTAAGTATCATATTTAAAAAGTCACTGGAGTCAGGGGAGATTCCAAGATGCTGGAAACAAGCAAACGTGATACCTATCTTCAAAAAGGGAAGGAGGGATACGGCTCTGAAATATAGACCAGTTTCCTTGACCAGCATAGTTTGCAAAGTTATGGAGAAACTACTAAGGAAACATATCTCTCTTCAATTGGAATCCTTCAATTTTATGTCAGTGAGGCAACATGGCTTCAGAGAAGGTAGATCAACAGTAACAAACTTATTAGAATATCATGATGAGGTAAGCCGAATCTTACAGGAAAGAGAGGGCTAGGCAGATTGCATATTCCTAGACTTCCAGAAAGCGTTTGACACTGTTCCACATGGGAGATTTATTAGGAAGCTGCAATCAATGGCTAGAATAGGTGGAAATGTCTTGGAATGGAGAAAAACTTACTTAGAAGGAAGGGAACAGAGGGTTAGAGTAAGACACTCAGTGTCTGAATGGAGAAGAGTTAGTAGTGGAGTTCCACAGGGTTCAGTTTTAGGGCCACTTTTGTTCCTTGTATAAGTAAATGACCTACCAGACTATGTAAATTCATTATGAATATGTTTGCAGATGATGCAAAGATTGTGTGAAGAAAGTAAAAAACGAGAACAATGGTAGAGAACTTCAGGAGGATCTAAATAGTCTGTATGAGTGGTCAGAAAAGTGGCTAATGAAATTCAATATTTCAAAATGTAAGAAAATGAGAATGGGTACAAGTGCAAGAAGGCCCAAGCTTGACTACT
>JAXCGZ010011350.1:30000-55000 GCA_037179515.1 Halocaridina rubra
CTAATTCCCTCAGCTTCTCATCATAACTGAGATTGCGTATTTCTGGCACCAGTTTCGTGGCATGTCTTTGAACTTTTTCAAGCTTAGCTATGTGCTTTTTCAAGTGCGGATTCCAAAAGGGGCTGCATATTCAAGTTTTGGCCTCACATAGATTACATAAATATTTCTGAACATTTCCTTGTCCATGTGCCTGAAGGCTACCCCCAATATTTGGTAAGAAGGCAAATGCTTCCCTTACTATGCCATTTATATGTATGTGTGATTACCTAATTGTGATTACCTAATTGTGTTTACGGGAAAGAGCCCAAAGCTCGTATCTTCCCGTCTCCTCATCGGTTCCATTTTAGACTTAGTGATACTTATCGTACCTGTCCTTAAAATTATGGATTGAGATAGCATTAACTACCTCCTCGCTTAGCCAATTCCAATTATCAACTACTCTTACACTGAAAAAGTATTTCCTTACATCCTGCAAAGAAGTTTTCTTACGAAGCTTCAAACTATGACCTCTAGTTCTAGAGCCAGCCATATCGAAATATCGATCCCTATCCACTCTATCATAACCATGAAGGAATTTAAAGACTGTCACCATATCCCCCCTTACTCTTCTAGCTTCGAGTGATGGCAAGTCTAATTCCCTCAGCCTCTCATCATAACCGAGATTGCGTATTTCTGGCACCAGTTTCGTGGCATGTCTTTGAACTTTTTCAAGCTTAGCTATGTGCTTTTTCAAGTGCGGATTTCAAAAGGGGGCTGCATATTCGAGTTTTGGCCTCACATAGGTTACATAAATATTTCTGAACATTTCCTTGTCCATGTGCCTGAAGGCTACCCTTACATTTGATAAGAATGCATATGCTGCCCTTACTACGCCATTTATATGTATTTCTGGAGACAAATCTGCCAGTATGTTTACTCGTAGATCTCTCTCATTTTCTGTCTCTTGAAGTTGTACTCCAGCCACCAAGTAGTCAAGCTTGGGCCTTCTTGCACTTGTACCCATACTCATTACCTTACATTTTGAGGTATTGAATTTCATTAGCCACTTTTCTGACCACTCATGCAGATTATTTAGATCCTCCTGAAGTTCTCTACCATTGTTCTCGTTTTTTACTTTCTTCACAATCTTTGCATCATCTGCAAACATATTCATGAATGAATTTACAGACTCTGGTAGGTCATTTACATATACAAGGAACAAAAGTGGCCCTAAAACTGAACCCTGTGGAACTCCACTACTAACTCTTCTCCATTCAGACACTGAGTGTCTTACTCTAACCCTCTGTTCCCTTCCTTCTAAGTAAGTTTTTATCCATTCCAAGACATTTCCACCTATTCTAGCCATTGCTTGCAGCTTCCTAATAAGTCTCCCATGTGGAACAGTGTCAAACGCGTTCTGGAAGTCTAGGAATATGCAATCTGCCCAGCCCTCTCTTTCCTGTAAGATTTGGCTTACCTCATCATAAAATTCTAATAAGTTTGTTACTGTTGATCTTCCTTCTCTGAAGCCATGTTGCCTCACTGACAAAAAGTTGAAGGATTCCAAGTGAAGAGAGATATGTTTCCTTAGTAGTTTCTCCATAAGTTTGCAAACTATGCTGGTCAAGGAAACTGGTCTATAGTTCAGAGCCGTATCCCTCCTTCCCTTTTTGAAGATAGGTATCACATTTGCTTGTTTCCAGCATCTTGGAATCTCCCCCGACTCCAGTGACTCCTTAAATATGATACTTAGTGCCACTGATATTGTGTTTGCGCATTTTTTAAGAACATGAGGGGATATGTCATCAGGACCTGTAGCTTTATGAACATCTAAATCCATCAGCGCTTTGCATACCTCTGTGGCTGTAAGGTTGATGTTCTCTAATACCGGCCCTGGAGCTTCTATCACTGCAATCTGAGGGGGTGGGGTATTTTCTACTGTAAATACTGACTGAAACTCCTTGTTCAATTCTTTGCAGATCTCTTCGTCCGTCTCAGTGATGCTTCCATCCGCTCTCTTTAGCCTTAAAACCTGTTCTTTTACCTTCAGTTTTCCTCTGATAAAGCTGTGGAAAAGCTTGGGATTTTCTTTAGCCTTCCTGGTGATGTCCCTCTCATAATCTCTCTCTGCCTCTCTCCTTTTACTTAGGTAGTCATTTCTTGCTCTTTTGTAGGTTTGCCAGGCATTTATGTTTTTTCTCCTCCTATACCTTTTCCAGCATTTGTCTCTCCACTCCTTAGCTCTTTTACACCCATTATCGAACCAATTCTCTCTGGCATGAATTACACCTACTTTGGTGACAGGTATGCAGCAATCTACTATCTTCCCATATTTCTCACAAAAGATGTCATACATTTCTTGTACAGATTTGTTGTAAAATAAGGTTCTCCAGTCAATAACTGCTAAAAGCTCATTCATTTTGATGTAATCTCCTTTCGGATAGTTCCTCCTCATGTCCTCAGTGCCTCTACTCTCAGGAAGAATGTCTTCAATGATATACTCCACCAACAACACACAGTGGTCACTCTTTCCAATTGGTGGTTCATACTCAATATTTTCAATATCCAACACATTATCTGTGAACACTAGATCAAGTAGTGATGGCTCATCCCCACCCCTGGCTCTTGTTGGTTCCATTACATGTTGGTGTAGGAAATTCCCTTGTACGCAATCTAGGAATCTTGCCCCAAATGAGTCCTCACCACTGTGTGGGTCAAGATTTATCCAATCTATCTCTTTATGATTAAAGTCTCCCATAATCAAAATCCTACATTTTTTCTCCCGTGCCATGTTAACAACTGAGTTTATGACTTCAATAGTACCTATATGACTTTCCTCATAAATTTCAAGCCTATTTTGGTTCCTTGGTGGGTTGTATACAACAGTTATTATAATGCTCTCTGACCCAGTATTTATGCGAGCAACAAGAAATTCCCTAAACTCACTTTCTATAGCCAAGTTTATTTCTTCAACTTGAATCCTCTCACTTATGAGCAGTGCTATCCCTCCACCAGTCCTCTCAGATCTTTCGACCCTTAGTATTCTGAAGCCCTTAGGAAAAACTGTGACACTGTTTATGTCCTCACTCAACTTAGTCTCTGTAATTGCTACTATATCTGCCTTACTGTTGTGAATCCTATCTTTTAATTCTACTGCCTTACCAGCTAATCCATCAGCATTTGTGTATAACAATCTTAATGAGGCCCCATCCCCTGATCTTCTGTCATTATCTTCTTTATCTCCCCTTTGTCTGGAAGTATTCTGTAACGAAAATTTTTCTTCTCTTCTTCATTTCTTTCATCATTTAACCTTCTTGCCTCTTGCAACAAGTTTTTGATCTTTCCCATCTCTTCCTGTGTTCTGTATCGTCTAATGAACACTTCTTTGCATTCTTGAAGGTCTTTTAGACTTTTTTTTCTCAACAATATTTCCCTACATGTTTCCCCTCTCTCAAAGGTTACTTTTGTTGGTCTCGGCTTTCCTTCCCTCGAATATTTACCTAGTTGGTGTATGTTTACAATATCCTCAGGACCACATACTACTCCAAGCTTTCTTATCAGGTCTACAACGCTAGTTTTATTTTCTTCAAGTTTCCCCTGCCATGTTGGCTCCTGGGATTCACTTATGCCTGAGATTACCACTGTCTTCTCCTTATCAAGTGCCTGATTGATGAGTGGGTTTGCCCTTTCCATCACAACGTCTTTCATTTTTTCGATTACTATCTCTTTATAGTCAACTGTATGTATGTTTTCCAGTGCCACCACCTTTACAGCCTCTTTTACTGCCACATTCCCCTTTAGTGCATCAGCAAAGGACGTTTTCATGGCATCATTTTCCATATTCAGCTCCTGAAACTCTTTTCTGAACTGTTCAATGTTTTCCTTAATCTGAACATTCCAAGCAGCAATCTCGTCTCTCTCAGAAGAGAGCAGTGAACTAACATCTATTTCCTTTGGGTTGTCATTTAGCTGTTTGTTTTTATCTTCTTGTTTAGAAATTCTAGATTCTAGTTGACTCTTTTCCCCTTCCAGCTTCTTTATTCTTTTTTCTAGTTCCTTTCTCTCTTGCCCTTGTGCTTTATTTGCTTCCTCCAAAGATCTTATTTGTTCTCTGAGTGTTTCATTTTCTTTCATTTCTCCATCCATATTCCGAATTTGTATCATCAAGGCTTATAACCATTTCCTCTAACTTCTTGATTCTCTGTTTAAGTCCCCTGATGACTACCCCTTCTCCCGACATTTTTATGTTCTCCCTCTCACAGAATATAGAAAGAAGACGAGAAAGAGGAAAAAAAAAAAGAAAAGAGAAAAACTTCTAATTTAGCTTCACACAGAATTTTTATATCTCCATATAAGTGCTATTTAGTGGATCGTGGTGAATGCGCGTTTCTTGGCTTGTGTCTATATTATTATTATTATTATTATTATTATTATTATTATTATTATTATTATTATTATTACAGTATGGATGTATGTGTAAGTATGTATGTATTTATCTTACTGTGCTAGCGAGAGAGACCTCTATGCTTATAACTCTCCGTGTCCTGATCAGTTTAATTTTTCATCCTCTGACAGTTATTATATCTATCCTTAAAACTGTGAATGAATTTACCATATTTACCATTTACTGTTTCATCGGTCAGTGAATTCCAAATATAAACAATTCTTACACTAAAAAGATACTTCCTTAAATCCTGCAAAGAATTTTTCTTACCAAATTTCATACCAAAATATTTAATTCTAGATCCACTCATATAAAAAGGTTGCCCTCTGTCCACTCATTCAGAATCACGAAGGAATTTAAAGTCCGCTATCTTCTCCTCCCTCCTCTCTCCCTTCTAGCTCCAAGTGATGGTAAGTTCCAACTCCCTCAGCTTTTCCTCATGGCTTTGTTTTAGATTATCCACCCACAGATGGGCGGAACGGGTCACGGAGGACCCATAGGGCGTACTTTACGTATGTATGTTACCAGCTTTGCAGGACGTCTTCGAACTCTCCCTTATTTATAATAATGCTTCCTCAATGGCGGATTCCAGAGAGGAGCTGCATATTTAAGCTTTAATCTCTCATAGGTCACGTTAATATTTTTGAACATATCCTTGTCCATATGAATGAATGTCACCCTTGTTTGCGTATAAAGCCTAAGCTGCCTTTACGCTATCATTTTTAAGTATTCCCGGTGACAAGTCTGCCAAGATGATAACATTTAGTTTTTTCTATATTCTCTATGTCTTGAAGTACTGTGCCTGATCTTGAGTAACCAAACTTGGGCTTTGATATTATGGTTGCCCTTCTTATTACTTTGCATTTTGAAGTATTTAATTTAATTAGCCACTTCTTTGGCCACGCTTGCAGACTATTTAGGTCCTCCTGAAATTCTCTGTCATTATTCCTGTCTTTCCTCACAGTCTTTGCATCATCTGCAATGATATTTATAAGTGTTTTTACTCTTCTCCGGCTGGTCATTTACACATATTAGGAATACAAGTAGCCCTAATGCTGAACTCTGTGGAATCCTTTCTCAACTCAGATACGGTATGTTTTGCTATGACCCTCTATGATACTCTGTTCCTTTTCTTCAAAAGAAGTTCATATCCACTCAAAGATATTACCACCTACTCTTGCCATTCCTGCAAATATTTTGTAAGTTTCCCATATGGTACTATATGAAATACTTTCTTAAAGTCTAAAAATATATATTCTGCCCAGCCTTCTATTTTCTATAAGATTAGGTATACCTCATCTTAAACTTCTAGTAAGTTTGTCAGCTTATACTATCTCTCACTGAAACCATGAATTCTCATTGTATGTATGTGATTACCTAATTGTGACTACCTAATTGTGTTTACAGGAAAGAGCCCAAAGCTCGTATCTTCCCGTCTACTGATCGGTTCCATTTTCTACTTAGTCATACTTATCATACCTGTCCTTAAAACTATGGATTGAGATAGCATTAACTACCTCCTCGCTTAGCCAATTCCAATTATCAACTACTCTTACACTGAACAAGTAGTTCCTTATATCCTGCAAAGAAGTTTTCTTACGAAGCTTCAAACTATGACCTCTAGGTCTAGAGCCTGTCATATCAAAATATCGATCCCTATCCACTCTATCATAACCATGAAGGAATTTAAAGACTGTCACCATATCCCCCCTCAATCTTCTAGCTTCGAGTGATGGTAAGTCTTATTCTCTCAGCCTCTCATCATAACTGAGTTTACGTATTTCAGGCACCAGTTTCGTGGCATGTCTTTGAACTTTTTCAAGCTTAGCTATGTGCTTTTTCAAGTGCGGATTCCAAAAGGGGGCTACATGTTCAAGTTTTGGCCTCACATAGGTTACATAAATATTTCTGAACATTTCCTTGTCCATGTGCCTGAAGGCTACCCTTACATTTGATAAGTATGCATATGCTCCCCTTACTATGCCATTTATATGTATTTCTGGAGACAAATCTGCCAGTATGTTTACTCCTAGATCTCTCTCATATTTTGTTTCTGAAAATTGTACTGCAGCCACCGAGTAGTCAAGCTTAGGCCTTCTTGCACTTGTACCCATTCTCATTACCTTACATTTTGAAGTATTGAATTTCATTAGCCACTTTTCTGACCACTCATGCAGACTATTTAGATCTTTCTGAAGTTCTCTACCATTGTTCTCATTTCCTACTTTCTTCACAATCTTTGCATCATCTGCAAACATATTCATGAATGAATTTACAGACTGGTAGGTCATTTACATATACAGGGAACAAAAGTGGCCCTAAAACTGAACCCTGTGGAACTCCACTACTAACTCTTCTCCATTCAGACACTGAGTGTTTTACTCTAACCATCTGTTCCCTTCCTTCTAAGTAAGTTTTTATCCATTCTAAGACATTTCCACCTATTCTAGCCATTGCTTGCAGCTTCCTAATAAGTCTCCCATGTGGAACAGTGTCAAACGCTTTCTGGAAGTCTAGGAATATGCAATCTGCCCAGCCCTCTCTTTCCTGTAAGATTCGGCTTACCTCATCATAAAATTCTAATAAGTTTGTTACTGTTGATCTACCTTCTCTGAAGCCATGTTGCCTCACTGACAAAAAGTTGAAGGATTCCAAGTGAAGAGAGATATGTTTCCTTAGTAGTTTCTCCATAACTTTGCAAACTATGCTGGTCAAGGAAACTGGTCTATAGTTCAGAGCCGTATCCCTCCTTCCCTTTTTGAAGATAGGTATCACATTTGCTTGCTTCCAGCATCTTGGAATCTCCCCTGACTCCAGTGACTTTTTAAATATGATACTTAGTGCCACTGATATTGAGTTTGCGCATTTTTTAAGTACATGAGGGTATATATCATCAGAACCAGTAGCTTTATGAACATCTAAATCCATCAGCGCTTTGCATACCTCTGTGGCTGTAAGGTTGATGTTCTCTAATACCGGCCCTGGAGCTTCTATCTCTGCAATCTGAGGGGGTGGGGTATTTTCTACTGTAAATACTGACTGAAACTCCTTGTTCAATTCTTTGCAGATCTCTTCATCCATCTCAGTGATGCTTCCATACGCTCTCTTTAGCCTTAAAACCTGTTCTTTTACCTTCAGTTTTCCTCTGATAAAGCTGTGGAAAAGCTTGGGATTTTCTTTAGCCTTCCTGGTGATGTCCCTCTCATAGTCTCTCTCTGCCTCTCTCCTTTTACTTAGGTAGTCATTTCTTGCTCTTTTGTAGGTTTGCTAGGCATTTATGTTTTTTCTCCTCCTATGCCTTTTCCAGTATTTGTCTCTCCACTCCTTAGCTCTTTTACACCCATTATCGAACCATTTCTCTTTGGCATGAATTACACCTACTTTGGTGACAGGTATGCAGCAATCTACTATCTTCCCATATTTCTCACAAAAGATGTCATATATTTCTTGTACAGATTTGTTGTAAAATAAGGTGCTCCAGTCAATAACTGCAAAATACTCATTCATTTTGATGTAATCTCCTTTCGGATAGTTCCCCATCATATCCTCAGTGCCTCTACTCTTAGGCAGAATATCTTCAATGATATACTCCATCAACAACACACAGTGGTCACTCTTTCCAATTACTGGTTCATACTCAATTTTTTCAACATCTAACACATTATCTGTGAATACTAGATCAAGTAGTGATGGCTCATCCCCACCCCTGGCCCTCGTTGGTTCCATTACATGTTGGTGTAGGAAATTCCCTTGTATGCAATCTAGGAATCTTGCCCCGAATGAGTCCTCACCACTGTGTGGGTCAAGATTTATCCAATCTATCTCTTTATGATTAAAGTCTCCCATAATTAAAATCCTACATATTTTCTCCCGTGCCATGTTAACAACTGAGTTTATGACTTCAATAGTACCTATGTGACTTTCCTCATAAACTTTTAGCCTATTCTGGTTCCTTTTGGGTTATATACAACAGTTATTATAATGCTCTCTGACCCAGTATTTATGCGAGCAACAAGAAATTCCTTGAACTCACTTTCTATAGCCAAGTTTATTTCTTCAACTTAAATCCTTTCACTTATGAGCAGTGCTATCCCTCCACCAGTCCTCTCAAATCTTTCAACCCTTAGTATTCTGAAGACCTTAGGAAAAACTGTGACACTGTTTATGTCCTCACTCAACTTAGTCTCTGTAATTTCTACTATATCTGCCTCACTGTTGTGAATTCTATCTTTTAATTCTACTGCCTTACCAGCTAATCCATCAGCATTTGTGTATAACAATCTTAATGAGGCCCCATCCCCTGATCTTCTGTCATTATCTTCTTTATCTCCCCTTTGTCTGGAAGAACTCTGAAATGAAAATTTTTCTTCTCTTCTTCATTTCTTTCCTCATTTAACCTTCTTGCCTCTTGCAACAAGTTTTTGATCTTTCCCATCTCTTCCTGTGTTCTGTAACGTCTAATGAACACTTCTTTGAGTTCTTGAAGGTCTTTTAGACTTTTTTTTCTCAACAATATTTCCCTACATGTTTCCCCTCTCTCAAAGGTTACTTTTGTTGGTCTCGGCTTTCCTTCCCTCGAATATTTACCTAGTTGGTTTATGTTTACAATATTCTCAGGACCACAAACTACTCCAAGCTTTCTTATCAGGTCTACAACCCTAGTTTTATTTTCTTCAAGTCACCCCTGCCATGTTGGCTCCTGGGACTCGCTTATGCCTGAGATTACCACTGTCTTCTCTTTATCAAGTGCCTCATTGATGAGTGGGTTTGCCCTTTCCATCACAACGTCTTTCATTTTTTCGATTACTATCTCTTTATAGTCAACTGTTTGTATGTTTTCCAGTGCCACCACCTTTACAGCCTCCTTTACTGCCACATTTCCCTTTAGTGCATCAGCAAAGGAAGTTTTCATGGCATCATTTTCCATATTCAGCTCCTGGAACTCTTTTCTAAACTGTTCAATGTTATCCTTAGTCTGTTCAATCCAAGCAGCAATCTCGTCTCTCTCAGAAGAGAGCAGTGAACTAACATCTATTTCCTTTAGGTTGTCATTCAGCTGTTTTGTTTTTATCTTCTTGATTAGAAATTCTAGTTTCTAGTTGACTCTTTTCCCCTTCCAGCTTCTTTATTCTTTTTTTTAGTTCCTTTCTCTCCTGCCCTTGTGCTTTACTTGCTTCCTCCAAAGATCTTATTCCCTCTCTGAGTGTTTAATTCTCTCTCATTTCTCCATCCATATTCCGAATTTTTTCATCAAGGCCTATAACCATTGCCTCTAAATCCTTGATTTTCTGTTTTAGTCTCCTGATAGCTACCCCTCCTCCCGACCCATGGGTGGGAGAGGTTTGGGACAGAGATGGCCTCATTTTTATGTTCTCCCTCTCACAGAATATAGAAAGAAGAAGAGAAAGAGAAAAAAAGAGAGAAAAACTTTTATGTTATCTTCACACAGAATTTTTATATCTCCATATAAGTGCTATTTAGTGACTCAATTTATCTCTTTTCTGGTAACACACATTATAACTTAAAATTTGACTATGGTAATTTGAGGATAAAAAGAAAAAGAAAAAATAAATGCAACAAAACAAAAGTCAAACCTGAAGGAAAATTCAAATTTGTGTCTGAGGAGGCACCCACCTGTTTCTGCTACATATTCTTCCTAACTGATAAACTCACTTGCTAACCAAGTTATGTTATCACAGGATTAGACTTTACATTTAACTCAATATATATACAAAATAAAAAATATTAAAAGAGAAAGCTATAAGAAAAGAAAAGAAATGAAGAAAATAAGACAGCTGTACTACTTGGCAACTTAACTCAGTACTGTTGACAGGTGTATTTTCGGTATTTATTTAATTATTCAATTATTTCGTGTTTCAAACTAGCCATCAAATTAATATAAATGGGAAGGATACTGATTTGAACAATATATGGAACCACAAGATCAGGTGAACGGCTAAATAGCTCTCCCCAAGTTACACAAAAATTAGGTAATGTGATGTGATGGCTTCACCTCTAGCAACTCTTCTAAGTTCCCATCAAGGCAGAGCAGGGCAGCTTCTTCTCTTTCCCCACACGAAAATGTTCTCAATTTTTTCCTTTAATAATTTGGACAGTCTCGTCATACAACAAATATAAGTTTTTTACTCACAGTACTCTGCAGGATTTCTTATTTAGGGAAATTATGTATGATTAACTCACCGAAGTCTTAGTGTGATTACCTAATTGTGATTACCTAATTGTGTTTACGGGAAAGAGCCCAAAGCTCGTATCTTCCCGTCTCCTCATCGGTTCCATTTTATACTTAGTCATACTTATCATACCTGTCCTTAAAACTATGGATTGAGATAGCATTAACTACCTTCTCGCTTAGCGAATTCCAATTATCAACTACTCTTACACTGAAAAAGTATTTTCTTACATCCTGCAAAGAAGTTTTCTTACGAAGCTTTAAACTATGACCTCTAGTTCTAGAGCCAGCCATATCAAAATATTGATCCCTATCCACTCTATCATAACCATGAAGGAACTTAAAGACTGTCACCATATCCCCCCTCACTCTTCTAGCTTCGAGTGATGGTAAGTCTAATTCCCTCAGCCTCTCATCATAACTGAGATTGCGTATTTCTGGCACCAGTTTCGTGGCATGTCTTTGAACTTTTTCAAGCTTAGCTATGTGCTTTTTCAAGTGCGGATTTCAAAAGGGGGCTGCATATTCGAGTTTTGGCCTCACATAGGTTACATAAATATTTCTGAACATTTCCTTGTCCATGTGCCTGAAGGCTACCCTTACATTTGATAAGAATGCATATGCTGCCCTTACTATGCCATTTATATGTATTTCTGGAGACAAATCTGCCAGTATGTTTACTCCTAGATCTCTCTCATTTTCTGTTTCTTGAAGTTGTACTCCAGCCACCGAGTAGTCAAGCTTGGGCCTTCTTGCACTTGTACCCATTCTCATTACCTTACATTTTGAAGTATTGAATTTCATTAGCCACTTTTCTGACCACTCATGCAGATTATTTAGATCCTCCTGAAGTTCTCTACCATTGTTCTCGTTTTTTACTTTCTTCACAATCTTTGCATCATCTGCAAACATATCCATGAATGAATTTACAGACTCTGGTAGGTCATTTACATATACAAGGAACAAAAGTGGCCCTAAAACTGAACCCTGTGGAACTCCACTACAAACTCTTCTCCATTCAAACACTGAGTGTCTTACTCTAACCCTCTGTTCCCTTCCTTCTAAGTAAGTTTTTATCCATTCCAAAACATTTCCACCTATTCTAGCCATTGATTGCAGCTTCCTAATAAGTCTCCCATGTGGAACAGTGTCAAACGCCTACTGGAAGTTTAGGAATATGCAATCTGCCCAGCCCTCTCTTTCCTGTAAGATTTGGCTTACCTCATCATAAAATTCTAATAAGTTTGTTACTGTTGATCTACCTTCTCTGAAGCCATGTTGCCTCACTGACAAAAAGTTGAAGGATTCCAAGTGAAGAGAGATATGTTTCCTTAGTAGTTTCTCCATAACTTTGCAAACTATGCTGGTCAAGGAAACTGGTCTATAGTTCAGAGCTGTATCCCTCCTTCCCTTTTTGAAGATAGGTATCACATTTGCTTGTTTCCAGCATCTTGGAATCTCCCCCGACTCCAGTGACTCCTTATATATGATACTTAGTGCCACTGATATTGTGTTTGCGCATTTTTTAAGCACATGAGGGGATATGTCATCAGGACCTGTAGCTTTATGAACATCTAAATCCATCAGCGCTTTGCATACCTCTGTGGCTGTAAGGTTGATGTTCTCTAATACCGGCCCTGGAGCTTCTATCACTGCAATCTGAGGGGGTGGGGTATTTTCTACTGTAAATACTGACTGAAACTCCTTGTTCAATTCTTTGCAGATCTCTTCATCCGTCTCAGTGATGCTTCCATCCGCTCTCATTAGCCTTAAAACCTGTTCTTTTACCTTCAGTTTTCCTCTGATAAAGCTGTGGAAAAGCTTGGGATTTTCTTTAGCCTTCCTGGTGATGTCCCTCTCATAGTCTCTCTCTGCCTCTCTCCTTTTACTTAGGTAGTCATTTCTTGCTCTTTTGTAAGTTTGCCAGGCATTTATGTTTTTTCTCCTCCTATACCTTTTCCAGCATTTGTCTCTCCACTCCTTAGCTCTTTTACACCCATTATCGAACCATTTCTCTCTGGCATGAATTACACCTACTTTGGTGACAGGGATGCAGCAATCTACTATCTTCCCATATTTCTCACAAAAGATGTCATACATATCTTGTACAGATTTGTTGTAAAATAAGGTTTTCCAGTCAATAACTGCAAAAAGCTCATTCATTTTGATGTAATCTCCTTTCGGATAGTTCCTCCTCATGTCCTCAGTGCCTCTACTCTCAGGCAGAATATCTTCAATGATATACTCCATCAACAACAAACAGTGGTCACTCTTTCCAATTGGTGGTTCATACTCAATTTTTTCAATATCCAACACATTATCTGTGAACACTAGATCAAGTAGTGATGGCTCATCCCCACCCCTGGCCCTTGTTGGTTCCATTACATGTTGGTGTAGGAAATTCCCTTGTACGCAATCTAGGAATCTTGCCCCGAATGAGTCATCACCACTGTGTGGGTCAAGATTTATCCAATCTATCTCTTTATGATTAAAGTTTCCCATAATAAAAATCCTACATTTTTTTTCCCGTGCCATGTTAACAACTGAGTTTATGACTTCAATAGTACCTATATGACTTTCCTCATAAACTTCAAGCCTATTTTGGTTCCTTGGTGGGTTGTATACAACAGTTATTATAATGCTCTCTGACCCAGTATTTATGCGAGCAACAAGAAATTCCTTGAACTCACTTTCTATAGCCAAGTTTATTTCTTCGACTTGAATCCTTTCACTTATGAGCAGTGCTATCCCTCCACCAGTCCTCTCAGATCTTTCAACCCTTAGTATTCTGAAACCCTTAGGAAAAACTGTGACACTGTTTATGTCCTCACTCAACTTAGTCTCTGTAATTGCTACTATATCTGCCTTACTGTTGTGAACCCTATCTTTTAATTCTACTGCCTTACCAGCTAATCCATCAGCATTTGTGTATAATAATCTTAATGAGGCCCCATCCCCTGATCTTCTGTCATTATCTTCTTTATCTCCCCTTTGTCTGGAAGAACTCTGTAATGAAAATTTTTCTTCTCTTCTTCATTTCTTTCATCATTTAACCTTCTTGCCTCTTGCAACAAGTATTTTATCTTTCCCATCTCTTCCTGTGTTCTGTATTGTCTTATGAACACTTCTTTGAATTCTTGAAGGTCTTTTAGACTTTTTTTCTCAACAATATTTCCCTACATGTTTACCCTCTCTCAAAGGTTACTTTTGTTGGTCTCGGCTTTCCTTCCCTCGAATATTTACCTAGTTGGTGTATGTTTACAATATCCTCAGGACCACATACTACTCCAAGCTTTCTTATCAGGTCTACAACCCTAGCTTTATTTTCTTCAAGTCTCCCCTGCCATGTTGGCTCCTGGGACTCGCTTATGCCTGAGATTACCACTGTCTTCTCCTTATCAAGTGCCTGATTGATGAGTGGGTTTGCCCTTTCCATCACAACGTCTTTCATTTTTTCGATTACTGTCTCTTTTTAGTCAACTGTTTGTATATTTTCCAGTGCACCACTTTTACAGCCTCTTTTACTGCCACATTTCCCTTTAGTGCATCAGCAAAGGAAGTTTTCATGGCATCATTTTCCATATTCAGCTCCTGGAACTCTTTTCTGAACTGTTCAATGTTTTCCTTAATCTGGACATTCCAAGCAGCAATCTCGTCTCTCTCAGAAGAGAGCAGTGAACTAACATCTAATTCCTTTAGGTTGTCATTCAGCTGTTTGTTTTTATCTTCTTGTTTAGAAAGTCTAGATTCTAGTTGACTCTTTTCCCCTTCCAGCTTCTTTATTCTTTTTTCTAGTTCCTTTCTCTCCTGCCCTTGTGCTTTATTTGCTTCCTCCAAAGATCTTATTTGCTCTCTGAGTGTTTCATTCTCTTTCATTTCTCCATCCATATTCTGAATTTTATCATCAAGGCTTATAACCATTGCCTCTAAATTCTTGATTTTCTGTTTGAGTCTCCTGATGGCTATCCCTCCTACCGACCCATGGATGGGAGAGGTTTGGGACAGAGATGGCGTCATTTTTTTGTTCTCCCTCTCACAGAATATAGAAAGAAGACGAGAAAGAGGAAAAAAAAGAGAAAAACTTTTAATTAAGCTTCACACCGAATTTTTATATCTCCATATAAGTGCTATTTAGTGACTCAGTTTATCTCTTTTCTGGTAACACACATCTTAACTTAAAAACTTGACCATGGTAATTTAAGGATAAAAAGAAAAAGAAAAAAAATGCAACAAAACAAAAGTCAAACCTGAAGGAAAAATTCGAACCTGTGTCTGAGGTGGCACCCACCTGTTTCTGCTATATATTCTTCCTAACTGATAAACCCACTTGCTAACCAAGGTATGTTATCACAAGATTAGACTTTACATTTAACTCAATATATATACAAAATAAAAACAAAATAGTAAAAGAGAAAGCTAAAAGAAAAGCAAAAAAAAAAAATGAAGAAAATAAGACAGCTGTACTACTTGGCAACTTAACTCAGTACTGTTGACAGGTGGATATTTTTTTTTTTTTTTTTTACTTATTCAATTTTTTGTGTATCAAACTAACTAACAAGTTAATATAAATGGGAAGGATACTGATTTTAACAATATATGGAACCACAGGATCAGGTAAACGGCTTAAGAGCTTTCCCCAGTTTACACAAGAAATTAGGTAATGTGATGTGATGGCTTCACCTCTGGCAACTCTTCTAAATTTCCTTCAAGGCAGAACTGGACGGCAGCTTCTCTCTCCCCTCACGAAAAATGTTCTCAATTTTTTTTCCTTTAATATTTTGGACAGTCTCGTCATACAACAAATATAAGTTTTGTACTCACAATACTCTGCAGGATTTCAGATTTAGGGAAATTATGGTAAAGTTTTCCACTAAGCACTTAGTCACTCGAAACAATTAAAAATTTAAGAGGAGCAGTGTGTGTGATTACCTAATTGTGATTACCTAATTGTGTTTACGGGAAAGAGCCCAAAGCTCGTATCTTCCCGTCTCCTGATCGGTTCCATTTTTAGACTTAGTGATACTTATCATACCTGTCCTTAAAACTATGGATTGAGGTAGCATTAACTACCTCCTCGCTTAGCGAATTCCAATTATCAACTACTCTTACACTGAAAAAGTATTTCCTTACATCCTGCAAACAAGTTTTCTTACGAAGCTTCCAACTATGACCTCTAGTTCTAGAGCCAGCCATATCGAAATATCGATCCCTATCCACTCTATCATAACCATGAAGGAATTTAAAGACTGTCACCATATCCCCCCTTACTCTTCTAGCTTCGAGTGTGTGTGTGTGTGTGTGTGTGTGTGTGTGTGTATGTGTGTGTGTGTGTATCAAAGTATTAATTTGACTCAGCCCCCCCTTAGAAATTGGAATATGGCCTTGGTATATATATATATATATATATATATATATATATATATATATATATATATATATATATATATATATATATATATATATATATATATATATTTGTCTGTGTGTGTAATTACCTAATTGTAATTACCTAATTGTGTTTACGGGAAAGAGCCCAAAGCTCGTATCATCCCGTCTCCTCATCGGTTCCATTTTATACTTAGTCATACTTATCATACCTGTCCTTAAAACTATGGATTGAGATAGCATTAACTACCTCCTCGCTTAGCCAATTCCAATTATCAACTACTCTTACACTGAGAGAGTATTTCCTTACATCCTGCAAAGAAGTTTTCTTACCAAGCTTCAAACTATGACCTCTAGTTCTAGAGCCAGCCATATCAAAATGTTGATCCCTATCCACTCTATCATAACCATGAAGGAATTTAAAGACTGTCACCATATCCCCCCTCAATCTTCTAGCTTCGAGTGATGGTAAGTCTAATTCCCTCAGCCTCTCATCATAACTGAGATTGCGTATTTCTGGCACCAGTTTCGTGGCATGTCGTTGAACTTTTTCAAGCTTAGCTATGTAGCTTTTTCAAGTTCCGGTTCCGGTTTTACGTCACGGATTCCCTTATCTACCAAGGGCTAGGACGGTTGCCTTCTTGCGAAGGACTTGTTTTGGCAGATGTAATCCTTACGCTGAGTGCATGCCCTTGCTAACCTCAGACCGTGACGGGGCGCGAACCCTCGACCTGACGCCTCAGAGTCGGAGACGCTACCGACTGAGCCACGGCGACTACTATGTAGCTTTTTCAAGTGTGGATTCCAAAAGGGGGCTGCATATTCAAGTTTTGGCCTCACATAGGTTACATAAATATTTCTGAACATTTCCTTGTCCATGTGCCTGAAGGCTACCCTTACATTTGATAAGAATGCATATGCTGCCCTTACTATGCCATTTATATGTATTTCTGGAGACAAATATGCCAGTATGTTTACTCCTAGATCTCTCTCATTTTCTGTCTCTTGAAGTTGTACTCCAGCCACCAAGTAGTCAAGCTTGGGCCTTCTTGCACTTGTACCCATTCTCATTACCTTACATTTTGAAGTATTGAATTTCATTAGTCACTTTTCTGATCACTCATGCAGTTTATTTATATCCTCCTGAAGTTCTCTACCTTTGTCCTCGTTTCTTACTTTCTTCACAATCTTTGCATCATCTGCAAACATATTCATGAATGAATTTACAGACTCTGGTAGGTCATTTACATATACAAGGAACAAAAGTGGCCCTAAAACTGAACCCTGTGGAACTCCACTACTAACTCTTCTCCATTCAGACACTGAGTGTCTTACTCTAACCCTCTGTTCCCTTCCTTCTAAGTAAGTTTTCATCCATTTCAAAACATTTCCACCTATTCTAGCCATTGTGTGTATGTGAGAGTGCCTGTATATGTATTTATGTATTTCGTCTCATTGTATTTAACTATTTGTTCTTACGGGTGACAGCCCTATTCTCGTGATACCCAGACTCTTGATAAGTAGTAGCTGGTTGGCCCATGGCATCAACCGTTCTTTTGCAATACTACAGGTGAGAGATCTTTTGGACATGAATTGGACTGTTCAGGACAGTTCGATGTTAAGTCTTCCTTCAATTACGGTTCTTTTTCTATGCCTACATCAACACCGAATATTTTTGGATATTCGTTACATACCGTTTGTTTTCCCTTCATATCTGACAAGTTACAACACTTGCCAGCTCTATTTCTCTTTGCAGTTTATGTTCTTCATGCCCAGGCCCGATGAGGGCAGTTTTTTTTTTTTTGCCCGTCCTGGTTTTGCAATCATAAAAAAAAATGTTTGTTTTCTTTTTTCTCCTAATTGCACTTATTATATCAGCCTTTAAAACTATTAATGCTGACAGCATTTACTGTTTTCTCTCTTAGCGAATTCCAAGTTCAGTTCCGGTTTTACGTTACGGACTCCCTTTTCAACCAAGGGCTAGGACAGTTGCCTTCTTGCGAAGGACTTGTTTTGGCAGATGTAGTCGTTACCCTGAGTGCATGCCCTTGCTAACCTCGGACCGTGACGGGGTGCGAACCCTCGACCCGACGCCTCAGAGGCGCGGACGCTACCGTTTGAGCCATGGTGACTACTTCTTAGCGAATTCCATGTATCAACCATTATTTTACTATAAAAGTACTTCCTTACATTTTCTAGAGAAGATTTCTTATATGTCTGCATTCATTACTACATATCGAGAATTTATTCTAAATATAAGCCACTTTGCAATAGATTCTTAAACAAAATAACATTAGAAGTAACTTTTGTGACAACATGGACTCTTCTCGAATGCAAATATCTTCTGTTTGTATCAGTCGTCCTATTATGCTCTGTTGAATTACAGGATATTGCCAGTAGTACTTACAAAATCCTGTTATTGACAAAATAATATATATATTTTATCATATTAGCGATTATTGCCTATTCCAGAATAAAAAAACGTTGAATGGAGTCAGTCTCAAAGCTAGAAAAGTAACTAGATAGCACACATAATGTGACAATGTAGATAATGGACGATAACAATGATCCCGGATATATTGACATTTGTAGAAGAGCAGATAGATATATTGACATTTGTGGAAGAGCAGATAGATACGCGCTTGCGCTCTTGGAGGTCACTGAGGCTGAAGACATTTTCTGCGTAATTGCACTGACGCAAAACCATTAATTTTCCCCCAATCTCCAAATATCTCAGCCACAGCCATTTTATACCTCCTGTTAACACACTACATCAAATGCATCAAGAATTTATTTTCCCTCTGTGCAGGTGTTTATGTGAATTGGTTTTAATATTTTATGTTTTGATTGATTTGTTTTTATCTATTTATCTAATCTATCTAGCTTTATATCTATGTATCTACGTATGTATGTATGTATGTATGTATGTATGTATGTATGTATGTATGTAATAAGTGTCAAGGCGAAAGTAATTACCAAGGGAAATCACAGTCTAATTTTGATTGTAATTCTTTTTCAGCCAGTGTTTAAATGATTATTCAAATATTTGCGAAAATATATCTCTCTCGCCTATAATCAAATATAATAGATCAAAGTTATTTTATATTATAAAGTAAGTATATAGGTATGAGTACTTAAAAGCAGAGGGAATAATAATCGTTTTTAATGTCGGAGCTATCAAAAAGCCATATAGCAAATACAAAAGCAGAAGGAATGTTAATCGCTTTTAATGTCATAGCTATCAAAAAGTCATATAGCAAATATATTCTGTTATATACCAATCTAATTATACTAGATTGAGAATTCTACTTCTTGCTTTTCATGTCCACCTATCATTCACTTCTAAGTAAGTGATGTTTCAAGCATAAGCTGGCGACCGCCCTATGGGTCCTACATGACCCATTCCACCCGTCCGTGGGTGGAGAATCTAAAAAAAAAAAAAGTAAGATTAAATAAAAATATGCAAACGCTCATAAGCAACTATATCATATTAGATTTTGTTGAAATATGTGCTTACATCCCTTTATTCTATAAATTTTGCATATGTCTAAGAGCATTTATTCATTGGGGGAGAGGGAGAGGAGAGAGGAGAGAGGAGAGAGAGAGAGAGAGAGAGAGAGAGAGAGAGAGGAGATGAGTAACAAATTATCTTTGTCCTAATAACGTAATTAGAGTTTCCTACAAGTAATAAATACCAATAGCACTGAACTTATATCATGACAATGTATGATAGAACAAAGAAAAAAAAATAAATACGGGTTAAAAGAAAGTCTTCCTTGCAGGTCCAGAGCTACAGGACAGGCCAATTCATAGTTCCAGGTTAGACGCCTGAAGATAACAAAGAATACTAATGTTCCGTCCAGATTCTCGACATGAATAAGTGAATATTTCACCTCTTTCTGAACGAGCTGGAATACAATTCGAATTCTTGGTAAGGCAAAGCAACCTAACACTCCAGCTATTGAAAGTTTCAAATGAACAGTTTTCATGCTTTAACGAGTTTTAAAAACTAATTTATTAGAACCAAAGGCCCTGTTTTTGGATTTTGTCTAATTACCTGACAAAGGGGCACATTTTCTCCCAATTCATGACGAAAATGTGGAAGGAGCAATTATTCTACCTGTCGTCAGCTACGCCTTGAAAGCACACTAGTTATCACGACAGATCAGAGCCACCAACTGATCTCCAAGCTCAAAGGTACTACGCAGACATCTATCACATTCATTAGTCATAGTGACTAACGAACGCACTGAATAAACAGATGAATGAATAAAAAGATGTAGAAATGAACAAATGTACACACACACACAAACATTGAACAGTTCAGAAAAGAGTTCCAGGAGCTGAATATGGAAAATGATGCCATGAAAACGTCCTTTGCTGATGCACTAAAGGGGAATGTGGCAGTAAAAGAGGCTGTAAAGGTGGTGGCACTGGAAAACATACAAACAGTTGACTATAAAGAGACAGTAATCGAAAAAATGAAAGACGTTGCGATGGAAAGGGCAAACCCACTCATCAGACAGGCACTTGATAAGGAGAAGACAGTGGTAATCTCAGGCATAGGTGAATCCCGGGAGCCAACATGGCAGGGGAGACTTGAAGAAAATAAAGCTAGGGTTGTAGACCTGATAAGAAAGCTTGGAGTAGTATGTGGTCCTGAGGATATTGTAAACATACACCAACTAGGTAAATATTCGAGGGAAGAAAAGCCGAGACCAACAAAAGTAACCTTTGAGAGAGGGGAAACATGTAGGGAAATATTGTTGAGAAAAAAAAGTCTAAAAGACCTTCAAGAATGCAAAGAAGTGTTCATTAGACGATACAGAACACAGGAAGAGATGGGAAAGATCAAAAACTTGTTGCAAGAGGCAAGAAGGTTAAATGATGAGAGAAATGAAGAAGAGAAGAAAAATTTTCGTTACAGAATACTTCCAGACAAAGGGGAGATAAAGAAGATAATGACAGAAGATCAGGGGATGGGGCCTCATTAAGATTGTTATACACAAATGCTGATGGATTAGCTGGTAAGGCAGTAGAATTAAAAGATAGGATTCACAACAGTAAGGCAGATATAGTAGCAATTACAGAGACTAAGTTGAGTGAGGACATAAACAGTGTCACAGTTTTTCCTAAGGGTTTCAGAATACTAAGGGTTGAAAGATGTGAGAGGACTGGTGGAGGGATAGCACTGCTCATAAGTGAGAGGATTCAAGTTGAAGAAATAAACTTGGCTATAGAAAGTGAGTTCAGGGAATTTCTTGTTGCTCGCATAAATACTGGGTCAGAGAGCATTATAATAACTGTTGTATACAACCCACCAAGGAACCAAAATAGGCTTGAAATTTATGAGGAAAGTCATATAGGTACTATTGAAGTCATAAACTCAGTTGTTAACATGGCACGGGAGAAAAAATGTAGGATTTTGATTATGGGAGACTTTAATCATAAAGAGATAGATTGGATAAATCTTGACCCACACAGTGGTGAGGACTCATTCGGGGCAAGATTCCTAGATTGCGTACAAGGGAATTTCCTACACCAACATGTAATGGAACCAACAAGAGCCAGGGGTGGGGATGAGCCATCACTACTTGATCTAGTGTTCACAGATAATGTGTTGGATATTGAAAATATTGAGTATGAGCCACCAATTGGAAAGAGTGACCACTGTGTGTTGTTGATGGAGTATATCATTGAAGATATTCTTCCTGAGAGTAGAGGCACTGAGGACATGAGGAGGAACTATCCGAAAGGAGATTACATCAAAATGAATGAGCTTTTTGCAGTTATTGACTGGAGAACCTTATTTTACAACAAATCTGTACAAGAAATGTATGACATCTTTTGTGAGAAATATGGGAAGATAGTAGATTGCTGCATACCTGTCACCAAAGTAGGTGTAATTCATGCCAGAGAGAAATGGTTTGATAATGGGTGTAAAAGAGCTAAGGAGTGGAGAGACAAATGCTGGAAAAGGTATAGGAGGAGAAAAAACATAAATGCCTGGCAAGCCTACAAAAGAGCAAGAAATGACTACCTAAGTAAAAGGAGAGAGGCAGAGAGAGATTATGAGAGGGACATCACCAGGAAGGCTAAAGAAAATCCCAAGCTTTTCCACAGCTTTATCCGAGGAAAACTGAAGGTAAAAGAACAGGTTTTAAGGCTAAAGAGAGCGGATGGAAGCATCACTGAGACGGACGAAGAGATCTGCAAAGAATTGAACAAGGAGTTCCAGTCAGTATTTACAGTAGAAAATACCCCACCCCCTCAGATTGCAGTGATAGAAGCTCAAGGGCCGGTATTAGAGAACATCAACCTTACAGCCACAGAGGTATGCAAAGCGCTGATGGATTTAGATGTTCATAAAGCTACAGGTCCTGATGACATATCCCCTCATGTGCTTAAAAAATGCACAAACACAATATCAGTGGCACTAAGTATCATATTTAAGGAGTCACTGGAGTCGGGGGAGATTCCAAGATGCTGGAAACAAGCAAATGTGATACCTATCTTCAAAAAGGGAAGGAGGGATACGGCTCTGAACTATAGACCAGTTTCCTTGACCAGCATAGTTTGCAAAGTTATGGAGAAACTACTAAGGAAACATATCTCTCTTCACTTGGAATCCTTCAACTTTTTGTCAGTGAGGCAACATGGCTTCAGAGAAGGTAGATCAACAGTAACAAACTTATTAGAATTTTATGATGAGGTAAGCCAAATCTTACAGGAAAGAGAGGGCTGGGCAGATTGCATATTCCTAGACTTTCAGAAAGCGTTTGACACTGTTCCACATGGGAGACTTATTAGGAAGCTGCACTCAATGGCTAGAATAGGTGGAAATGTTTTGGAATGGATAAAAACTTACTTAGAAGGAAGGGAACAGAGGGTTAGAGTAAGAGACTCAGTGTCTGAATGGAGAAGAGTTAGTAGTGGAGTTCCACAGGGTTCAGTTTTAGGGCCACTTTTGTTCCTTGTATATGTAAATGACCTACCAGAGTCTGTAAATTCATTCATGAATATGTTTGCAGATGATGCAAAGATTGTGAAGAAAGTAAAAAACGAGAACAATGGTAGAGAACTTCAGGAGGATCTAAATAATCTGCATGAGTGGTCAGAAAAGTGGCTAATGAAATTCAATACTTCAAAATGTAAGGTAATGAGAATGGGTACAAGTGCAAGAAGGCCCAAGCTTGACTACTCGGTGGCTGGAGTACAGCTTCAAGAGACAGAAAATGAGAGAGATCTAGGAGTAAACATACTGGCAGATTTGTCTCCAGAAATACATATAAATGGCATAGTAAGGGCAGCATATGCATTCTTATCAAATGTAAGGGTAGCCTTCAGGCACATGGACAAGGAAATGTTCAGAAATATTTATGTAACCTATGTGAGGCCAAAACTCGAATATGCAGCCCCCTTTTGGAATCCGCAGTTGAAAAAGCACATAGCTAAGCTTGAAAAAGTTCAAAGACATGCCACGAAACTGGTGCCAGAAATACGCAATCTCAGTTATGATGAGAGGCTGAGGGAATTAGACTTGCCATCACTCGAAGCTAGAAGAGTAAGGGGGGATATGGTGACAGTCTTTAAATTCCTTCATGGTTATGATAGAGTGGATAGGGATCGATATTTCGATATGGCTGGCTCTAGAACTGGAGGTCATAGTTTGAAGCTTCGTAAGAAAACTTCTTTGCAGGATGTAAGGAAATACTTTTTCAGTGTAAGAGTAGTTGATAATTGGAATTCGCTAAGCGAGGAGGTAGTTAATGCTATCTCAATCCATAGTTTTAAGGACAGGTACGATAAGTATCACTAAGTCTACAATGGAACCGATCAGGAGACGGGAAGATACGAGCTTTGGGCTCTTTCCCGTAAACACAATCAGGTAATCACAATTAGGTAATCACACACACACACACACACACACACACACACACACGTAAAGACTGTCACCATATCCCCCCTCAATCTTCTAGCTTCGAGTGATGGTAAGTCTAATTCCCTCAGCCTCTCATCATAACTGAGATTGCGTATTTCTGGCACTAGTTTCGTGGCATGTCTTTGAACTTTTCAAGCTTAGCTATGTGCTTTTTCAAGTGGAATACGCGCTTGAAAAAGCACATAGCTAAGATTGAAAAAGTTCAAAGACATGCCACGAAACTAGTGCCAGAAATAGCCAATCCCAGTTATGATGAGTGGCTGAGGGAATTAGACTTACCATCACTGGAAGCTAGAAGATTGAGGGGGGATATGGTGACAGCCTTTAAATTCCTTCATTGTTACAATAGAGTGGATAGGGATCGATATTTTGATATGGCTGGCTCTAGAACTAGAGGTCATAGTTTGAAACTTCGTAAGAAAACTTCTTTGCAGGATGTAAGAAAATACTTTTTCAGTGTAAGAGTAGTTGATAATTGGAATTGGCTAAGCGAGGAGGTAGTAAATGCTATCTCAAGCCATAGTTTTAAGGACAGGTATGATAAGTATGACTAAGTATAAAATGGAACCGATGAGGAGACGGGAAGATACGAGCTTTGGGCTCTTTCCCGTAAACACAATTAGGTAATCACAATTAGGTAATCACACACACACACACACACACACATACACACACACACACACACACACACACACGTAAAGACTGTCACCATATCCCCCCTCAATCTTCTAGCTTCGAGTGATGGTAAGTCTAATTCCCTCAGCCTCTCATCATAACTGAGATTGCGTATTTCTGGCACTAGTTTCGTGGCATGTCTTTGAACTTTTCAAGCTTAGCTATGTGCTTTTTCAAGTGGAATACGCGCTTGAAAAAGCACATAGCTAAGATTGAAAAAGTTCAAAGACATGCCACGAAACTAGTGCCAGAAATAGCCAATCCCAGTTATGATGAGTGGCTGAGGGAATTAGACTTACCATCACTGGAAGCTAGAAGATTGAGGGGGGATATGGTGACAGCCTTTAAATCCCTTCATTGTTACAATAGAGTGGATAGGGATCGA
>JAXCGZ010011350.1:60000-105000 GCA_037179515.1 Halocaridina rubra
AGTTACTGACTGATTCTATGTTTATTTTTACGAAATTAATATAACTTGTTATAACTCGTACACAACATTTTGATATTTCTAAAATACTTTATTATTTATTATTTCAATTTTCAATGGTTTCAACATTTTTATACAATATTTACTTTCAAGCCTAAAAAAAAAACCTCTTTGAATATAAATTACTTACTTGCTAACATTACTGTATATATATATATATATATATATATATATATATATATATATATATATATATATATATATATATATATATATATATATATATATATATATATATATAAGAGCAGGAAATGTGAGGTAGTAGACTTGAAGAATATCACTGAAAGGCAAGTGCAGCTGGGTAAGATATATAAAATTCATTAAAATCTTTGTGCATGTGTTGTGGGTCTCTTTGTTACCTGCTTAAAGTCTCGACTTAGATTGCTACTTTTAACTGTCTGGAGGCTAAAATGATCTAAGAATGTGACGTTCATCGGTATTCAAAACTCAAGAAAGTGAGACATCTGCAAGAAGTGTTGGAAAATCTTGAGCTAATCTCAGAGCATTCTAACTTCAAACGTTTACATTGTCAAAAGTTTTAAGGTCGAATCTCAAGTAGGGTAATATGTTATACTGTTTGCAAGCGTTATTACCTACTAAATAATATATATATATATATATATATATATATATATATATATATATATATATATATATATGTATATATATTTTTATAAATACATATATATATATATATATATATATATATATATATATATATATATATATATATATATATATATATATATATATATATATATATATATATACATATATATATATATATATATATATATATATATATATATATATATATATATATATATATATATATATTTTATATATGAATCATTCTTTACCCCGACTGGGACTCGAACCTAGGACTTATGATTACTAAGTCAAGGCGCTACCACTACACCACAGAAGGTTAAAAGGAATCCAACCTTATAGCTTATATCTGCTATACTTAGGAATGAACGCATTCTATCTGAATGCCACTATGTTCATATTACAGATTCCCCAACCTCACTCGTGGCTTCATTTTAGCATTTAATTCAATTCCCAATGTCACTCGGGCCATGAAATTACCAAATAAGCACATTACATATGTGAAAACATGAATCATTCTTTACCCCGACTGGGACTCGAACCTAGGACTTATGATTACTAAGTCAAGGCGCTACCACTACACCACACACACACACACACACACACACACACACACACACACACACACACACACACACACACACACACACACACATACACACACACACACACACACACACACACACACACACACACACAGTAATCACAGTAAGCACTGTGGTTATGATAGAGTGGATAGGGATCGATATTTTGATATGGCTGGCTCTAGAACTAGAGGTCATAGTTTGAAGCTTGGTAAGAAAACTTCTTTGCAGGATGTAAGGAAATACTTTTTCAGTGTAAGAGTAGTTGATAATTGGAATTGGCTAAGCGAGGAGGTAGTTAATGCTATCTCAATCCATAGTTTTAAGGACAGGTATGATAAGTATGACTAAGTATAAAATGGAACCGATCAGGAGACGGGAAGATACGAGCTTTGGGCTCTTTCCCGTAAACACAATTAGGTAATCACAATTAGGTAATCACACACACACACACACACACACACACACACACACACACACACACACACACACACCAACATGTAATGGAACCAACAAGAGCCAGGGGTGGGGATGAGCCATCACTACTTGATCTAGTGTTCACAGATAATGTGTTGGATATTGAAAATATTGAGTATGAACCACCAATTGGAAAGAGTGACCACTGTGTGTTGTTGATAGAGTATATCATTGAAGATATTCTTCCTGAGAGTAGAGGTACTGAGGACATGAGGAGGAACTATCAGAAAGGAGATTACATCAAAATGAATGAGCTTTTTGCAGTTATTGACTGGAGAACCTTATTTTACAACAAATCTGTACAAGAAATGTATGACATCTTTTGTGAGAAATATGGGAAGATAGTAGATTGCTGCATACCTGTCACCAAAGTAGGTGTAATTCATGCCAGAGAGAAATGGTTCGATAATGGGTGTAAAAGAGCTAAGGAGTGGAGAGACAAATGCTGGAAAAGGTATAGGAGGAGAAAAAACATAAATGCCTGGCAAACCTACAAAAGAGCAAGAAATGACTACCTAAGTAAAAGGAGAGAGGCAGAGAGAGATTATGAGAGGGACATCACCAGGAAGGCTAAAGAAAATCCCAAGCTTTTCAACAGCTTTATCAGAGGAAAACTGAAGGTAAAAGAACAGGTTTTAAGGCTAAAGAGAGCGGATGGAAGCATCACTGAGACGGACGAAGAGATCTGCAAAGAATTGAACAAGGAGTTTCAGTCAGTATTTACAGTAGAAAATACCCCACCCCCTCAGATTGCAGTGATAGAAGCTCAAGGGCCGGTATTAGAGAACATCAACCTTACAGCCACAGAGGTATGCAAAGCGCTGATGGATTTAGATGTTCATAAAGCTACAGGTCCTGATGACATATCCCCTCATGTGCTTAAAAAATGCGCAAACACAATATCAGTGGCACTAAGTATCATATATAAGGAGTCACTGGAGTCGGGGGAGATTCCAAGATGCTGGAAACAAGCAAATGTGATACCTATCTTCAAAAAGAGAAGGAGGGATACGGCTCTGAACTATAGACCAGTTTCCTTGACCAGCATAGTTTGCAAAGTTATGGAGAAACTACTAAGGAAACATATCTCTCTTCACCTGGAATCCTTCAACTTTTTGTCAGTGAGGCAACATGGCTTCAGAGAAGGTAGATCAACAGTAACAAACTTATTAGAATTTTATGATGAGGTAAGCCAAATCTTACAGGAAAGAGAGGGCTGGGCAGATTGCATATTCCTAGACTTCCAGAAAGCGTTTGACACTGTTCCACATGGGAGACTTATTAGGAAGCTGCACTCAATGGCTAGAATAGGTGGAAATGTTTTAGAATGGATAAAAACTTACTTAGAAGGAAGGGAACAGAGGGTTAGAGTAAGACACTCAGTGTCTGAATGGAGAAGAGTTAGTAGTGGAGTTCCACAGGGTTCAGTTTTAGGGCCACTTTTGTTCCTTGTATATGTAAATGACCCATCAGAGTGTGTAAATTCATTCATGAATATGTTTGCAGATGATGCAAAGATTGTGAAGAAAGTAAAAAACGAGAACAATGGTAGAGAACTTCAGGAGGATCTAAATAATCTGCATGAGTGGTCAGAAAAGTGGCTAATGAAATTCAATACCTCAAAATGTAAGGTAATGAGAATGGGTACAAGTGCAAGAAGGCCCAAGCTTGACTACTCGGTGGCTGGAGTACAACTTCAAGAGACAGAAAATGAGAGAGATCTAGGAGTAAACATACTGGCAGATTTGTCTCCAGAAATACATATAAATGGCGTAGCAAGGGCAGCATATGCATTCTTATCAAATGTAAGGGTAGCCTTCAGGCACATGGACAAGGAAATGTTCAGAAATATTTATGTAACCTATGTGAGGCCAAAACTCGAATATGCAGCCCCCTTTTGAAATCCGCACTTGAAAAAGCACATAGCTAAGCTTGAAAAAGTTCAAAGACATGCCACGAAACTGGTGCCAGAAATACGCAATCTCGGTTATGATGAGAGGCTGAGGGAATTAGACTTGCCATCACTCGAAGCTAGAAGAGTAAGGGGGGATATGGTGACAGTCTTTAAATTCCTTCATGGTTATGATAGAGTGGATAGGGATCGATATTTCGATATGGCTGGCTCTAGAACTAGAGGTCATAGTTTGAAGCTTCGTAAGAAAACTTCTTTGCAGGATGTAAGGAAATACTTTTTCAGTGTAAGAGTAGTTGATAATTGGAATTGGCTAAGCGAGGAGGTAGTTAATGCTATCTCAATCCATAGTTTTAAGGACAGGTACGATAAGTATCACTAAGTCTAAAATGGAACCGATCAGGAGACGGGAAGATACGAGCTTTGGGCTCTTTCCCGTAAACACAATTAGGTAATCAATTAGGTAATCACACACACACATATATATATATATATATATATATATATATATATATATATATATATATATATATATATATATATATATATATATATATATATATATATATATATATATATATATATATATATATATAAAACATCATATAAACACATATGTGAAAACATGAATCATATTTTGCCCTTGCCCGAGACTCGAACCTAAAACACATAATTAGGATGCCAAGGCGCTACCAACTACACCACTGAAGGTCTAAATGAAGAAGCAAATCTCTCAAGTAACTTCTGTACTAGGAATGAACGCATTCTTTCTGTATTATATATATATATATATATATATATATATATATATATATATATATATATATATATATATATATATATATATATATATATATATATATATATATATATATATACATCTATATCTATATATATATATATATATATATATATATATATATATATATATATATATATATATATATATATATATATATATATATATATATATATATATATATATATATATATATATATATATATATATATATATATATATATATATATATATATATATATATATATATATATATATATATATATATATTTTGCAGCGCCTTCCCAAACTCATTCTTGGCTTCGTTTTTACAATTAATTCAAATCCCATGGTATATAAGCATCAATAGCAATCAAATAAACACAACAACAAATGTGAAAACATGAATCATATTTTTCCCCTTACCGGGACTCGAAGCTTAAACACATAATTACTGTGCCAAGGCACTACCAACTGCACCACTGAAGTTCTAAAAGTAGAAGCAAATCTCACAACTAACTGCTGTGCTAGGAAATGAACTCATTCTTTCTGAATGCTTTTTTGTTCATATTGCTGCTCCTTCCCAACCCCACTTTTGGCTTCGTTTTGGCATTTAATTCAATCCCATGCTATATAGGCATCCATAACAATCAAATAAACACATTAGCATGTATGAAAACATGAATCGTATTTTGCCCTTGGCGGAGACTCGAATCTAAGACACATAATTAGTGTGCTAAGGCACTACCAATTACACCGCTGAAGATCTAAAAGAAGAAGCAAACCTCACAATTAACTGTTGTGCCAGGGAATAAATGTATTCTTTCTAAATGCTATTTTGTTCATATTACAGATTCTTCCCAACCTCACACGTGGCTTCAATTTGGTATTTAATTCAAATCCCAAGCCATATAGGCATCAATTACAAGCAAGTAAACACATCATAATATGTGAAAATATAAATAATATTTTGCCCCTATTCGGGACTCGAACCTAAGACAAATAATCAGCGTGCCAAGGTGTAACTGCACCACTGAAGGCATAAAAGAAGAAGCAAACCACACAACTATTTGCTGTGCTAGGGAATGAACGCATTCTTTCTGAATGTTTTCTTTTTCTTTTTTAATTTTACAGCTGCTTCTCAACCTCGTTCTTGGCTTCGTTTTGGCGTTTAATTTAAATTAGATGCTATATAGGCATCAATAAGAATCAAATAAACACATTAACATATGTGAAAACATGACTCATATTTTGTCCCTAGCTAGGACTCGAACCTAAGAAACATAATTAGTGTGCCAAGGCGCTAAAAACTACACCTCTGAGCAAAAAAGCATTCAGAAGAATGCATTTATTCCCTAGCGCAACAGTTAGTTGTGAGGTTTGCTTCTTCTTTTAGACCTTCAGTCGAGTAGTCGATAGCTCCTGGGAACACTAATTATGTGTCTTAGGTTCGAGTTTCGATCAGGGGCAAAATATATAATTTCAAACTAAGCTCGTATCTTCCCGTCTCCTGATCGGTTCCATTTTATGCTTAGTGATACTTATCATACCTGTCCTTAAAACTATGGATTGAGATAGCATTAACTACCTCCTCGCTTAGCCAATTCCAATTATCAACTACTCTTGCACTGAAAAAGTATTTCCTTACATCCTGTAAAGAAGTTTTCTTACGAAACTTCAAACTATGACCTCTAGTTCTAGGCCAGCCATATCAAAAAGTCGATCCCTATCCACTCTATCATAACCATGAAGGAATTTAAAGACTGTCACCATATCCCCCCTTACTCTTCTAGCTTCGAGTGATGGTAAGTCAATTCCTTCAGCCTCTCATCATAACTGAGATTGCGTATTTCTGGCACCAGTTTCGTGGCATGCCTTTGAACTTTTTCAAGCTTAGCTATGTGCTTTTTCAAGTGCAGATTCCAAAAGGGTGCTGCATATTCGAGTTTTGGCCTCACATAGGTTACATAAATATTTCTGAACATTTCCTTGTCCATGTGCCTGAAGGCTACCCTTACATTTGATAAGAATGCATATGCTGCCCTTACTATGCCATTTATATGTATTTCTGAAGACAAATCTGCCAGTATGTTTACTCCTAGATCTCTCTAAGTTTCTGTCTCTTGAAGTTGTACTCCAGCCACCGAGTAGTCAAGCTTGGGCCTTCTTGCACTTGTATCCATTCTCATTACCTTACATTTTGAAGTATTGAATTTCATTAGCCACTTTTCTGACCACTCATGCAGACTATTTAGATCTTCCTGAAGTTCTCTACCATTGTTCTCGTTTCTTACTTTCTTCACAATCTTTGCATCATCTGCAAACATATTCATGAATGAATTTACAGACTCTGGTAGGTCATTTACATATACAAGGAACATAAGTGGCCCTAAAACTGAACCCTGTGGAACTCCACTACTAACTCTTCTCCATTCAGACACTGAGTGTCTTACTCTAACCCTCTGTTCCCTTCCTTCTAAGTAAGTTTTTATCCATTCCATGACATTTCCACCTATTCTAGCCATTGTTTGCAGCTTCCTAATGAGTCTCCCATGTGGAACAGTGTCAAACGCTTTCTGGAAGTCTAGGAATATGCAATCTGCCCAGCCCTCTCTTTCCTGTAAGATTTGGCTTACCTCATCATAAAATTCTAATAAGTTTGTTACTGTTGATCTACCTTCTCTGAAGAAAATGTTGCCTCACTGACAAAAAGTTGAAAGATTCCAAGTGAAGAGAGATATGCTTCCTTAGTAGTTTCTCCATAACTTTGCAAACTATGCTGGTCAAGGAAACTGGTCTGTAGTTCAGAGCCCTATACCTCCTTCCCTTTTTGACGACAGGTATCACATTTGCTTGTTTCCAGCATCTTGGAATCTCCCCTGACTCCAGTGACATTTTAAATATGATACTTAGTGCCACTGATATTGTGTTTGCGCATTTTTTAAGTACATGAGGGGATATATCATCAGGACCTGTAGCTTTATGAAAATCTAACTCCATCAGCTCCTTGCATACCTCTGTGGATGTAAGGTTAATATTCTCTAATACCGGCCCTTGATCTTCTATCTCTGCAATCTGAGGGGGTGGGGTATTTTCTACTGTAAATACTGACTGAAACTCCTTGTTCAATTCTTTGCAGATCTCTTCATCCGTCTCAGTGATGCTTCCATCCGCTCTCTTAAGCCTTAAAACCTGTTCTTTTACCTTCAATTTTCCTCTGATAAAGCTGTGGAAAAGCTTGGGATTTTCTTTAGCCTTCCTGGTGATGTCCCTCTCATAGTCTCTCTCTGCCTCTCTCCTTTTACTTAGGTAGTCATTTCTTGCTCTTTTGTAGGTTTGCCAGGCATTTATGTTTTTTCTCCTCCTATACCTTTTCCAGCATTTGTCTCTCCACTCCTTAGCTCTTTTACACCCATTATCGAACCATTTCTCTCTGGCATGAATTACACCTACTTTGGTGAAAGGTATGCAGCAATCTACTATCATTCCATATTTCTCACAAAATATGTCATATATTTCTTGTACAGATTTGTTGTAAAATAAGGTTCTCCAGTCAATAACTGCAAAAAGCTCATTCATTTTGATGTAATCTCCTTTTGGATAGATCCTCCTCATGTCCTCAGTGCCTCTACTGTAAGGCAGAATATCTTCAATGATATACTCCATCAACAACACACAGTGGTCACTCTTTCCAATTGGTGGTTCATACTCAATTTTTTCAATATCCAACACATTATCTGTGAATACTAGATCAAGTAGTGATGGCTCATCCCCACCCCTGGCCCTCGTTGTTTCCATTACATGTTGGTGTAGGAAATTCCCTTTTACGCAATCTATGAATCTTGCCCCGAATGAGTCCTCACCACTGTGTGGGTCAAGATTTATCCAATCTATCTCTTTATGATTAAAATCTCCCATAATCAAAATCCTACATTTTCTCTCCCGTGCCATGTTAACAACTGAGTTTATGACTTCAGTAGTACCTATATGACTTTCCTCATAAACTTTTAGCCTATTCTGGTTCCTTGGTGGGTTATATACAACAGTTATTATAATGCTCTCTGACCCAGTATTTATGTGAGCAACAAGAAATTCCTTGAACTCACTTTCTATAGCCAAGTTTATTTCTTCAACTTGAATCCTTTCACTTATGAGCAGTGCTATCCCTCCACCAGTCCTCTCAGATCTTTCAACCCTTAATATTCTGAAGCCCTTAGGAAAAACTGTGACACTGTTTATGTCCTCACTCAACTTGGTCTCTGTAATTGCTACTATATCTTCCTTACTGTTGTGAATCCTATCTTTTAATTCTACTGCCTTACCAGCTAATCCATCAGCATTTGTGTATAACAATCTTAATGAGGCCCCATCCCCTGATCTTGTCATTATCTTCTTTATCTCCCCTTTGTCTAAAAGAACTCTAAAATGAAAAGTTTTCTTCTCTTCTTCTTGCAACAAGTTTTTTATCTTTCCCGTCTCTTCCTGTGTTCTGTATCGTCTAATGAACACTTCTTTGAATTCTTGAAGGTCTTTCAGACTTTGTTTTCTCAACAATATATCCTTACATTTTTTCCCCTCTCTCAATGGTAACTTTTGTTGGTCTCGGTTTTCCTTCCCTCGAATATTTGCCTAGTTGGTGAATGTTTACAATATCCTCAGGACCACAAACTACTCCAAGCTTTCTTATCAGGTCTATAACCTAGCTTTATTTTCTTCAAGTCTCCCCTGACATGTTGGCTCCTGGGATCAGCTTATGCCTGATATTACCACTGTCTTCTGTTTATCAAGGGCCTGTTTAATCATTGTATATGCCCTTTCCATCACAATGTCTTTCATTTTTTCGATTACTGTCTCTTTATTGTCAACTGTTTGTATGTTTTACAGTGCCACCACTTTACAGCCTCTTTTACTGCCACATTCCCCTTTAGTGCCTCAGCAAAGGAAGTTTTCATGGCATCATGTGTGTGTGTGATTACCTAATTGTGATTACCTAATTGTGTTTACGGGAAAGAGCCCAAAGCTCGTATCTTCCCGTCTCCTGATCGGTTCCATTTTTAGACTTAGTGATACTTATCATACCTGTCCTTAAAACTATGGATTGAGGTAGCATTAACTACCTCCTCGCTTAGCGAATTCCAATTATCAACTACTCTTACACTGAAAAAGTATTTCCTTACATCCTGCAAACAAGTTTTCTTCCGAAGCTTCAAACTATGACCTCTAGTTCTAGAGCCAGCCATATCGAAATATCGATCCCTATCCACTCTATCATAACCATGAAGGAATTTAAAGACTGTCACCATATCCCCCCTTACTCTTCTAGCTTCGAGTGATGGTAAGTCTAATTCCCTCATCCTCTCATCATAACCGAGATTGCGTATTTCTGGCACCAGTTTCGTGGCATGTCTTTGAACTTTTTCAAGCTTAGCTATGTGCTTTTTCAAGTGCGGATTCCAAAAGGGGGCTGCATATTCGAGTTTTGGCCTCACATAGGTTACATAAATATTTCTGAACATTTCCTTGTCCATGTGCCTGAAGGCTACCCTTACATTTGATAAGAATGCATATGCTGCCCTTACTACGCCATTTATATGTATTTCTGGAGACAAATCTGCCAATATGTTTACTCCTAGATCTCTCTCATTTTCTGTCTCCTGAAGTTGTACTCCAGCCACCGAGTAGTCAAGCTTGGGCCTTCTTGCACTTGTACCCATTCTCATTACCTTACATTTTGAGGTATTGAATTTCATTAGCCACTTTTCTGACCACTCATGCAGATTATTTAGATCCTCCTGAAGTTCTCTACCATTGTTCTCGTTTTTTACTTTCTTCACAATCTTTGCATCATCTGCAAACATATTCATGAATGAATTTACAGACTCTGGTAGGTCATTTACATATACAAGGAACAAAAGTGGCCCTAAAACTGAACCCTGTGGAACTCCACTACTAACTCTTCTCCATTCAGACACTGAGTGTCTTACTCTAACCCTCTGTTCCCTTCCTTCTGAGTAAGTTTTTATCCATTCCAAAACATTTCCACCTATTCTAGCCATTGATTGCAGCTTCCTAATAAGTCTCCCATGTGGAACAGTGTCAAACGCTTTCTGGAAGTCTAGGAATATGCAATCTGCCCAGCCCTCTCTTTCCTGTAAGATTTGGCTTACCTCATCATAAAATTCTAATAAGTTTGTTACTGTTGATCTTCCTTCTCTGAAGCCATGTTGCCTCACTGACAAAAAGTTGAAGGATTCCAAGTGAAGAGAGATATGTTTCCTTAGTAGTTTCTCCATAAGTTTGCAAACTATGCTGGTCAAGGAAACTGGTCTATAGTTCAGAGCCGTATCCTTCCTTCCCTTTTTGAAGATAGGTATCACATTTGCTTGTTTCCAGCATCTTGGAATCTCCCCCGACTCCAATGACTCCTTAAATATGATACTTAGTGCCACTGATATTGTGTTTGCGCATTTTTTAAGCACATGAGGGGATATGTCATCAGGACCTGTAGCTTTATGAACATCTAAATCCATCAGCGCTTTGCATACCTCTGTGGCTGTAAGGTTGATGTTCTCTAATACCGGCCCTTGAGCTTCTATCACTGCAATCTGAGGGGGTGGGGTATTTTCTACTGTAAATACTGACTGAAACTCCTTGTTCAATTCTTTGCAGATCTCTTCGTCCGTCTCAGTGATGCTTCCATCCGCTCTCTTTAGCCTTAAAACCTGTTCTTTTACCTTCAGTTTTCCTCTGATAAAGCTGTGGAAAAGCTTGGGATTTTCTTTAGCCTTCCTGGTGATGTCCCTCTCATAATCTTTCTCTGCCTCTCTCCTTTTACTTAGGTAGTCATTTCTTGCTCTTTTGTAGGTTTGCCAGGCATTTATGTTTTTTCTCCTCCTATACCTTTTCCAGCATTTGTCTCTCCACTCCTTAGCTCTTTTACACCCATTATCGAACCATTTCTCTCTGGCATGAATTACACCTACTTTGGTGACAGGTATGCAGCAATCTACTATCTTCCCATATTTCTCACAAAAGATGTCATACATTTCTTGTACAGATTTGTTGTAAAATAAGGTTCTCCAGTCAATAACTGCAAAAAGCTCATTCATTTTGATGTAATCTCCTTTCTGATAGTTCCTCCTCATGTCCTCAGTGCCTCTACTCTCAGGAAGAATATCTTCAATGATATACTCCATCAACAACACACAGTGGTCACTCTTTCCAATTGGTGGTTCATACTCAATATTTTCAATATCCAACACATTATCTGTGAACACCAGATCAAGTAGTGATGGCTCATCCCCACCCCTGGCTCTTGTTGGTTCCATTGCATGTTGGTGTAGGAAATTCCCTTGTACGCAATCTAGGAATCTTGCCCCAAAGGAGTCCTCACCACTGTGTGGGTCAAGATTTATCCAATCTATCTCTTTATGATTAAAGTCTCCCATAATCAAAATCCTACATTTTTTCTCCCGCGCCATGTTAACAACTGAGTTTATGACTTCAATCGTACCTATATGACTTTCCTCATAAATTTCAAGCCTATTTTGGTTCCTTGGTGGGTTGTATACAACAGTTATTATAATGCTCTCTGACCCAGTATTTATGCGAGCAACAAGAAATTCCCTGAACTCACTTTCTATAGCCAAGTTTATCTCTTCAACTTGAATCCTCTCACTTATGAGCAGTGCTATCCCTCCACCAGTCCTCTCAGATCTTTCGACCCTTAGTATTCTGAAGCCCTTAGGAAAAACTGTGACACTGTTTATGTCCTCACTCAACTTAGTCTCTGTAATTGCTACTATATCTGCCTTACTGTTGTGAATCCTATCTTTTAATTCTACTGCCTTACCAGCTAATCCATCAGCATTTGTGTATAACAATCTTAATGAGGCCCCATCCCCTGATCTTCTGTCATTATCTTCTTTATCTCCCCTTTGTCTGGAAGTATTCCGTAACGAAAATTTTTCTTCTCTTCTTCATTTCTTTCATCATTTAACCTTCTTGCCTCTTGCAACAAGTTTTTGATCTTTCCCATCTCTTCCTGTGTTCTGTATCGTCTAATGAACACTTCTTTGCATTCTTGAAGGTCTTTTAGACTTTTTTTTCTCAACAATATTTCCCTACATGTCTCCCCTCTCTCAAAGGTTACTTTTGTTGGTCTCGGCTTTCCTTCCCTCGAATATTTACCTAGTTGGTGTATGTTTACAATATCCTCAGGACCACATACTACTCCAAGCTTTCTTATCAGGTCTACAACGTTAGCTTTATTTTCTTCAAGTCTCCCCTGCCATGTTGGCTCCTGGGATTCACTTATGCCTGAGATTACCACTGTCTTCTCCTTATCAAGTGCCTGTCTGATGAGTGGGTTTGCCCTTTCCATCACAACGTCTTTCATTTTTTCGATTACTGTCTCTTTATAGTCAACTGTTTGTATGTTTTCCAGTGCCACCACCTTTACAGCCTCTTTTACTGCCACATTCCCCTTTAGTGCATCAGCAAAGGACGTTTTCATGGCATCATTTTCCATATTCAGCTCCTGGAACTCTTTTCTGAACTGTTCAATGTTTTCCTTAATCTGAACATTCCAAGCAGCAATCTCGTCTCTCTCAGAAGATAGCAGTGAACTAACATCTAATTCCTTTAGGTTGTCATTTAGCTGTTTGTTTTTATCTTCTTGATTAGAAATTCTAGATTCTAGTTGACTCTTTTCCCCTTCCAGCTTCTTTATTCTTTTTTCTAGTTCCTTTCTCTCCTGCCCTTGTGCTTTATTTGCTTCCTCCAAAGATCTTATTTGTTCTCTGAGTGTTTCATTCTCTTTCATTTCTCCATCCATATTCCGAATTTTATCATCAAGGCTTGTAACCATTTCCTCTAACTTCTTGATTCTCTGTTTAAGTCCTCTGATGACTACCCCTTCTCCCGACCCATGGGTGGGAGAGGTTTGGGACAGAGATGGCTTCATTTTTATGTTCTCCCTCTCACAGAATATAGAAAGAAGACGAGAAAGAGGAAAAAAAAAAGAAAAGAGAAAAACTTCTAATTTACCTTCACACAGAATTTTTATATCTCCATATAAGTGCTATTTAGTGACTCAGTTTGTCTCCTTTCTGGTAACACACATCTTAACTTAAAAACTTGACCATGGTAATTTACGTACAAAAAGAAAAAGAAAAACAAAAGTCAAACCTGAAGGAAAATTCGAATTTGTGTTCGAGGTGGCACCCACCTGTTTCTGTTATATATTCTTCCTAACTGATAAACTGACTTGCTAACCAAGATATGTTATCACGGGATTTAGACTTTACATTTAACTCAATATATATACAAAATAACAAAATAGCAAACGAGAAAGCTAAAAGAAAAGCAAAAAAAATGAAGAAAATAGGACTGCTGTACTACTTGGCAACTTAACTCAGTACTGTTGACAGGTGGGTATTTGGTAATTTTTTTTTTCTTTTATTATTCAATTTTTTCGTGTATCAAACTAACTAACTAGTTAATATAAATGGGAAGGATACTGTGTGTGTAATATGTGTGTGTTTAATGCGCGTGTATGTATGTAATTGTGCATATGTGCGTGCGACATGAGTCTTTTAACAGGTCGACCTGGGTTTGGACCATCGCATTGTTATTAGGTTCATCCCACATTTTTGAACGCCTGTAAAACTTCCAAACTATTTCAATTTTGCGACTTCTTGTCTTTCATGAATAATTTTTCATTCAGCTCTTGCCCTCCTGATAGAAATTCGGAATTGTTTGAGAGCCCCTTCCAACTTGCTAGCTCTTCTTTTGTTGTTTTGTTGAGCTTGAGCAGTGTGTGTGTGTGTATGTGTGTGTGTGTGATTATCTAATTGTGATTACCTAATTGTGTTTACAGGAAAGAGCCCAAAGCTCGTATCTTCCCATATCCTGATCGGTTCCATTGTGTGATTACCTAATTGTGATTACCTAATTGTGTTTACGGGAAAGAGCCCAAAGCTCGTATCTTCCCGTCTCCTGATCGGTTCCATTTTTAGACTTAGTGATACTTATCATACCTGTCCTTAAAACTATGGATTGAGGTAGCATTAACTACCTCCTCGCTTAGCGAATTCCAATTATCAACTACTGCGTGTGTGTGATTACCTAATTGTGATTACCTAATTGTGTTTACGGGAAAGAGCCCAAAGTTCGTATCTTCCCGTCTCCTGATCGGTTCCATTTTATACTTAGTCATACTTATCATACCTGTCCTTAAAACTATGGATTGAGATAGCATTAACTACCTCTTTGCTTAGCCAATTCCAATTATCAACTACTCTTACACTAAAAAAGTATTTCCTAACATCCTGCAAAGAAGTTTTCTTACCAAGCTTCAAACTATGACCTCTAGTTCTAGAGCCAGCCATATCAAAATATCGATCCCTATCCACTCTATCATAACCATGAAGGAATTTAAAGACTGTCACCATATCCCCCCTTACTCTTCTAGCTTCGAGTGATGGTAAGTCTAATTCCCTCAGCCTCTCATCATAACTGAGATTGCGTATTTCTGGCACCAGTTTCGTGGCATGTCTTTGAACTTTTTCAAGCTTAGCTATGTGCTTTTTCAAGTGTGGATTCCAAAAGGGGGCTGCATATTCGAGTTTTGGCCTCACATAGGCTACATAAATATTTCTGAACATTTCCTTGTCCATGTGCCTGAAGGCTACCCTTACATTTGATAAGAATGCATATGCTGCCCTTACTATGCCATTTATATGTATTTCTGGAGACAAATCTGCCAGTATGTTTACTCCTAGATCTCTCTCATTTTCTGTCTCTTGAAGTTGTACTCCAGCCACTGAGTAGTCAAGCTTAGGCCTTCTTGCACTTGTACCCATTCTCATTACCTTACATTTTGAAGTATTGAATTTCATTAGCCACTTTTCTGACCACTCATGCAGATTATTTAGATCCTCCTGAAGTTCTCTACCATTGTTCTCGTTTTTTACTTTCTTCACAATCTTTGCATCATCTGCAAACATATTCATGAATGAATTTACAGACTCTGGTAGGTCATTTACATATACAAGGAACAAAAGTGGCCCTAAAACTGAACCCTGTGGAACTCCACTACTAACTCTTCTCCATTCAGACACTGAGTGTCTTACTCTAACCCTCTGTTCCCTTCCTTCTAAGTAAGTTTTTATCCATTCCAAAACATTTCCACCTATTCTAGCCATTGATTGCAGCTTCTTAATAAGTCTCCCATGTGGAACAGTGTCAAACGCTTTCTGGAAGTCTAGGAATATGCAATCTGCCCAGCCCTCTCTTTCCTGTAAGATTTGGCTTACCTCATCATAAAATTCTAATAAGTTTGTTACTGTTGATCTACCTTCTCTGAAGCCATGTTGCCTCACTGACAAAAAGTTGAAGGATTCCAAGTGAAGAGAGATATGTTTCCTTAGTAGTTTCTCCATAACTTTGCAAACTATGCTGGTCAAGGAAACTGGTCTATAGTTCAGAGCCGTATCCCTCCTTCCCTTTTTGAAGATAGGTATCACATTTGCTTGTTTCCAGCATCTTGGAATCTCCCCCGACTCCAATGACTCCTTAAATATGATACTTAGTGCCAATGATATTGTGTTTGCGCATATTTTAAGCACATGAGGGGATATGTCATTAGGACCTGTAGCTTTATGAACATCTAAATCCATCAGCGCTTTGCATACCTCTGTGGCTGTAAGGTTGATGCTCTCTAATACCGGCCCTGGAGCTTCTATCACTGCAATCTGAGGGGGTGGGGTATTTTCTACTGTAAATACTGACTGAAACTCCTTGTTCAATTCTTTGCAGATCTCTTCATCCGTCTCAGTGATGCTTCCATCCGCTCTCTTTAGCCTTAAAACCTGTTCTTTTACCTTCAGTTTTCCTCTGATAAAGCTGTGGAAAAGCTTGGGATTTTCTTTAGCCTTCCTGGTGATGTCCCTCTCATAGTCTCTCTCTGCCTCTCTCCTTTTACTTAGGTAGTCATTTCTTGCTCTTTTGTAGGTTTGCCAGGCATTTATGTTTTTTCTCCTCCTATGTGTGTGTGTGTGTGTGTGTAAATGTATACATGACGTATATATAACCTATGACAAAGAAATGGAGAGATATGTGAATGAATATTTTTGTATGTATGTACAAATAAATTGTCTTGAAATATATTTAGGATGAAGATAACAGGATATTAACGTTACGTCTGTGCTTACTAACGTGATAATGGTGCCGAGTATACCTAGCCCTACAGCATCCCACATGCAAGCTCAGCCTTGTTCCCATTTCTGGTGTCTGGAACAATATCCCCTTCCCCATCCCTTACTTGAAAAATAATGAGTTCCTGCATACTCGTTGACAGTGATGGAGGATTCATCTTAATCTTAGAGGGAAGGGAGGTTATGGGAAGCTCAGAGAATCCATTTCGCTTATGCGTAAAGCTGAGAAAAAAAATTACCTATAGCAGTTTTTTAACACAAAAAGATCAAATTCGTAAAGATAAACTTTTCTTGCAAATAAGTATCAAAATGAGTTTAACTTTATTTTATTCTCCTGCAGCAATTTTAGATCATGAAGAGAAATTTTTCTTTCAGTAAATACAGTTCGCACAAGATAGTCACCGTGGCTCAAGCGGTAGCGTCAGCGACTCTGAGGCGTCAGGTCGAGGGTTCGCGCCCCGTCACGGTCTGAGGTTAGCAAGGGCATGCACTCAGGGTAACGATTACATCTGCCAAAACAAGTCCTTCGCAAGAAGGCAACCATCCTAGCCCTTGATAGAAAAGGGAGTCCGTGACGTAAAACAAATACTGTTCGCACAATGTATTCAGTTAACCAGGGAATTAGTTAAGACTGTGTTCAACTTATCTCAGAAATTAGTAAGCACAAGAATATAATCGTCATTAGGTATTTTTTCTATGCCATCGTGCTGAGCTTTACCTTATATAGATAAACTTTATATATTCGTTGTGTGAATAGCACTATATCTCTATTTCATCACTGACTACTAATGACAATTCAATGATACATTTCCTTATTCGTCTATATATTGTTCATGACTGCTTAAGTGATATGATACGTACACAACTAATAAGCCACCGTTCACACCTTTTTCATATGGGAGTTAAATCCGAAAATTTTATTGAAAGGAACGTTCAAAAGGAAGAACTTAGAAATTAATTCATTTTATTTTTTTAATTATGTCACAAGATTTCATAAAGACGCAAAGACTTTTAACGTCAAAAGTGTACAATGTGATCCTTATTACACAGTGGTACTGATTCTCGGCAGGTCTCAATACCAAAGACATTTTTTATATCGAAATGGCCCCTGGTCTTTATTATCTTAAATATATGGAGCTCAAAAAGTGCATTCATTAGTTCATGCGAGCAATATGGCAACAGTGCTGATCTTTAGTACGAATAAGGAGGAGAGCTGTCGTGATGAAGGATATCCATTTGTAAGCAATTTAAATAAGAACACAGAACCTGCCAGAACGGTGCCAGTCTCAAAAGAAAGGTTGTAGAGCCTGATGAAACCTTATCGATTTCAAAAGAAACCTTAATGTTAGAATGATAGTATTTTGCAACTGCTTTATCCAGTTTTCATCCTTTATTTAAAGACCTTTTAGTTCAAGGAAGAAGAGTATCTGGTCTCCACATTTGTTGAGTGAAGAATTAAGCTAGATTTATTTGGTTTTCAGATCAAGGAGATGGACGCTTCAGATTTAGTAGATACTTTGAGGCTAATGGAAAACTAATATTTGCACTCGTAGCTATAGGAAGGAAAGCGTTTTTATAATCGTAACCTCCGAGAGAGATAGCCTGGTACATCGGCCGTGACATCACACCATCTGGTTCCGCATTATCGCCCGCTCCCCATACATAACACATACTGTTCTTTTCCCATTCTCGCTCTTGCAGTATCTTATTGAGCTGAATCTTTGTCAGCATCACCGTATATTGTTAGTGATAGTTCAAGTATTCCATTAAAATATGTAATTACTGTACATAAATGCAAGTAAATGATATTAGACCTATTTTTTGTCAGCTGCTATCATGTTTTATCGTCTGCTAATTCTCTTACGAATTAAAGTATAGTCAAACTCTTTATATCCAAGTCTATGATGTATGTTGAGAGTCTATATTTTCTATGAGTGTGACACCAGGATGGGCAAAAGAAATTGCCCTCATCGGACAAAGAGAAGCGGAGATGGAGTGTTGTGACTCTACAGATGTGAGGGGATAGTAAGAGATGTGTAATGAATATGCAGGAATATTCTGTATGGATGTAGACATAGATTAAAAAACTTATCATCAAAGCTGACCTGATCAGTCCTATATAACTCCAAGACCTTCAGCAGTAGTATCACAACCGGCGGCTGTGCATTGTGCCAACCTTTAACATAGTAAATATGTTCGTGTTCAATGATTTAAAAAAAATTCGTAATTCTGTGATTCTAATACATATTAGAATATAGAATAGGCTATGTCTTAACATAGTTTATATATATATATATATATATATATATATATATATATATATATATATATATATATATATATATATATATATATATATATATATATATATATATATATATATATATATATATATATATATATATGTGTGTGTGTGTGTGTGTGTGTGTGTGTGTGTGTGTGTGTGCAGAATAATAAATATATACCTTGATTCTTAAATGATCGGGTGAGATATATACATCATGTGTATTACTGTACATTATACGGAATTATTTGAATGTCCATTTTAATTTTACTGGTACTGATGCCATTTAAATATTATAATAATATATTTCTTAATATTAAATTTTACTAAATGAAAATTATATAAAAAATTACTTCAGCCTACGTGTGTGAAATTTAAACATATATTTCAGTAAATTGTACAAAAAATATTAGAACTTGCATTTTAATTCTGATAGCTTTGATATGAATTGAAAGAAGCACCAATATATAAAAAAAAATAAAAGATAGGAAGGAGTGTTTTTGACTTGTCAGATTAGGGAATAATGATCCAACCTCCCTTTGTGTATTGTTTCAACATCGACAGAGAGTAAAGAGATGAATAGAAATGACTAATATGCTTTCCGTCTGTTAACAAAAATGAATGGCTGAGATTTGCTCATGTGTAAAGATCAGTAGTTTTCTTCTTATTAAATAACAAATATTAAAGTGTAAAAGGCGTTCATGAAAAAAAAATGTCATTTCTCGTTTTATATTTCGTTGTCTTTACATATAAGAATGCGAAGTTCGAAAAAATAATTGATAATTGCAAGATGATATTGTTCTCAAACTCACAAACGTATGTACACATCCTCTTGTAGTGTAAGAATAGAGTAGTCGATAATAGAATTTCGCTAAATGAGGAAACAGTACCGGTTAAATGCATTCATATTTTATAGAGATTAATGATATTATGAGTCAGTGAAAATGAAATCCAGGAAATGAGGATTTAATAGTACAGAATTCTTTAACGTAAGCACAATTACGTAAGTGCAATTAGGTAAATGCACATCTACACATACTGTTACAGGTGTGTGTGTGTGTGTGTGTGTGTGTGTGTGTGTGTGTGTGTGTGTGTGTGTGTGTGTGTGTGTGAGAGAGAGAGAGAGAGAGAGAGAGAGAGAGAGAGAGAGAGAGAGAGAGAGAGAGAGAGAGAGAGAGAGAGAGAGAGAGAGAGAGAGAGAGAGAGAGAGAGGTAAATGCACATCTACACATACTGCTACAGGTGAGAGAGAGAGAGAGAGAGAGAGAGAGAGAGAGAGAGAGAGAGAGAGAGAGAGAGAGAGAGAGAGAGAGAGAGAGAGAGAGAGAGAGAGAGAGAGAGAGAGAGAGAGAGAGAGAGAGAGAGAGCTTAATCTCTAGGAGCAAGAAATATATGTCAAGCCCAATATTCGTGACAGGAATTTCGACTCAAAGGAAATATCTTGACAATATGACTCTTTATTTGGTACTAAGTTTCTTTCTTGGCAAGATTATTGTGCAATTGTTATTGAAAGGCTGAAAAAACGGGAAAGACATCTCATTTTCTGTAACATATATTTTGTTATATTTTGTGTGTGTCGTCCAATAAGTCAATCATAATATGACCAAGCTACAAAAAAGCCCCATATCCAATTGGTATTGTCATTAGAATAGCACTAAGCTTTATTCATCAAGCTGGAAATAAGGCAATAAATGCACTAATGTACGATTATGCGAATACAAAAAGGCAAATGAGAAAATGTCTTAAGCTTGCAATCATAGGAACTTTTTTTTCCCTTATTTCAAGATCATAAGAAATCGAAAAGTATTGGAAAAGAAGAGTATCAGTTTAAAAAAATTGTCATCTGATAATAAAATAAGGACGCTAATACTTAATATGCCTTTTCTTTTCAATTAATCTACTGTATGTCTATTCCTTTTTCACTGTAGAAAATTGCAGGAGACAAATTATTATGTAGTATGCATTACTATATCCAAAAATATTTGAATGGACATTTATCTTTTCCACACACACACACACACACACACACACACACACACACACACACACACACACACACACACACACACACACACACACACACACACACACACACACACACACAGACACACACACACACACACACACACACACACACACATATGTATATATATTTATATATATATATATATATATATATATATATATATATATATATATATATATATATATATATATATATATATATATATATATATATATATATATATATATATATATATATATATATATAGATATATATATATATATGTGTGTGTGTGATTACCTAATTGTGATTACCTAATTGTGTTTACGGGAAAGAGCCCAAAGCTCGTATCTTACCGTCTCCTCATCGGTTCCATTTTATACTTAGTGATACTTATCATACCTGTCCTTAAAACTATGGATTGAGATAGCATTAACTACCTCCTCGCTTAGCCAATTCCAATTATCAACTACTCTTACACTGAAAAAGTATTTCCTTACATCCTGCGAAGAAGTTTTCTTACGAAGCTTCAAACTATGACCTCTAGTTCTAGAGCCAGCCATATCAAAATATCGATCCCTATCCACTCTTATCATAACCATGAAGGAATTTAAAGACTGTATGTGTGTGTGTGTGTGTGTGTGTGTGTGTGTGATTATCTAATTGTGATTACCTAATTGTGTTTACGGGAAAGAGCCCAAAGCTCGTATCTTCCCGTATCCTGATCGGTTCCATTGTGTGTGTGTGTGTGTGTGTGTGTGCGTGTGTGTGTATGTGTGTGTGTGTGTGTTTAAATGTATACATGACGTATATATAACCTATGACAAAGAAATGGAGAGATATGTGAATAAATATTTTTGTATGTATGTACAAATAAATTGTCTTGAAATATATTCAGGATGAAGATAACAGGATATTAACGTTACGTCTGTGCTTACTAACGTGATAATGGGGCCGAGTATACCTAGCCCTACAGCATCCCACATGCAAGCTCAGCCTTGTTCCCATTTCTGGTGTCTGGAACAATATCCCCTTCCCCATCCCTTACTTGAAAAATAATGAGTTCCTGCATACTCGTTGACAGTGATGGAGGATTCATCTTAATCTTAGAGGGAAGGGAGGTTATGGGAAGCTCAGAGAATCCATTTCGCTTATGCGTAAAGCTGAGAAAAAAAAATTAGCTATAGCAGTTTTTTAACACAAAAAGATCAAATTCGTAAAGATAAACTTTTCGTGCAAATAAGTATCAAAATGAGTGTAACTTTATTTTATTCTCCGGCAGCAATTTTAGATCATGAAGAGAAATTTTTCTTTCAGTAAATACAGTTAGCACAAGATAGTCACCGTGGCTCAAGCGGTAGCGTCCGCGACTCTGAGGCGTCAGGTCGAGGGTTCGCGCCCCGTCACGGTCTGAGGTTAGCAAGGGCATGCACTCAGGGTAACGATTACATCTGCCAAAACAAGTCCTTCGCAAGAAGGCAACCATCCTAGCCCTTGATAGAAAAGGGAGTCCGTGACGTAAAACAAATACTGTTCGCACAATGTATTCAGTTAACCAGGGAATTAGTTAAGACTGTGTTCAACTTATCTCAGAAATTAGTAAGCACAAGAATATAATCGTCATTAGGTATTTTTTCTATGCCATCGTGCTGAGCTTTACCTTATATAGATAAACTTTATATATTCGTTGTGTGAATAGCACTATATCTCTATTTCATCACTGACTACTAATGACAATTCAATGATACATTTCCTTATTCGTCTATATATTGTTCATGACTGCTTAAGTGATATGATACGTACACAACTAATAAGCCACCGTTCACACCTTTTTCATATGGGAGTTAAATCCGAAAATTTTATTGAAAGGAACGTTCAAAAGGAAGAACTTAGAAATTAATTCATTTTATTTTTTTAATTATGTCACAAGATTTCATAAAGACGCAAAGACTTTTAACGTCAAAAGTGTACAATGTGATCCTTATTACACAGTGGTACTGATTCTCGGCAGGTCTCAATACCAAAGACATATTTTATATCGAAATGGCCCCTGGTCTTTATTATCTTAAATATATGGAGCTCAAAAAGTGCATTCATTAGTTCATGCGAGCAATATGGCAACAGTGCTGATCTTTAGTACGAATAAGGAGGAGAGCTGTCGTGATGAAGGATATCCATTTGTAAGCAATTTAAATAAGAACACAGAACCTGCCAGAACGGTGCCAGTCTCAAAAGAAAGGTTGTAGAGCCTGATGAAACCTTATCGATTTCAAAAGAAACCTTAATGTTAGAATGATAGTATTTTGCAACTGCTTTATCCAGTTTTCATCCTTTATTTAAAGACCTTTTAGTTCAAGGAAGAAGAGTATCTGGTCTCCACATTTGTTGAGTGAAGAATTAAGCTAGATTTATTTGGTTTTCAGATCAAGGAGATGGACGCTTCAGATTTAGTAGATACTTTGAGGCTAATGGAAAACTAATATTTGCACTCGTAGCTATAGGAAGGAAAGCGTTTTTATAATCGTAACCTCCGAGAGTGATAGCCTGGTACATCGGCCGTGACATCACACCATCTGGTTCCGCATTATCGCCCGCTCCCCATACATAACACATACTGTTCTTTTCCCATTCTCGCTCTTGCAGTATCTTATTGAGCTGAATCTTTGTCAGCATCACCGTATATTGTTAGTGATAGTTCAAGTATTCCATTAAAATATGTAATTACTGTACATAAATGCAAGTAAATGATATTAGACCTATTTTTTGTCAGCTGCTATCATGTTTTATCGTCTGCTAATTCTCTTACGAATTAAAGTATAGTCAAACTCTTTATATCCAAGTCTATGATGTATGTTGAGAGTCTATATTTTCTATGAGTGTGACACCAGGATGGGCAAAAGAAATTGCCCTCATCGGACAAAGAGAAGCGGAGATGGAGTGTTGTGACTCTACAGATGTGAGGGGATAGTAAGAGATGTGTAATGAATATGCAGGAATATTCTGTATGGATGTAGACATAGATTAAAAAACTTATCATCAAAGCTGACCTGATCAGTCCTATATAACTCCAAGACCTTCAGCAGTAGTATCACAACCGGCGGCTGTGCATTGTGCCAACCTTTAACATAGTAAATATGTTCGTGTTCAATGATTTAAAAAAAAATTCGTAATTCTGTGATTCTAATACATATTAGAATATAGAATAGGCTATATCTTAACATAGTTTATATATATATATATATATATATATATATATATATATATATATATATATATATATATATATATATATATATATATATATATATATATATATATATATATATATATATATATATATATATATATATATATATATATATATATATGTGTGTGTGTGTGTGTGTGTGTGCAGAATAATAAATATATACCTTGATTCTTAAATGATCGGGTGAGATATATACATCATGTGTATTACTGTACATTATACGGAATTATTTGAATGTCCATTTTAATTTTACTGGTACTGATGCCATTTAAATATTATAATAATATATTTCTTAATATTAAATTTTACTAAATGAAAATTATATAAAAAATTACTTCAGCCTACGTGTGTGAAATTTAAACATATATTTCAGTAAATTGTACAAAAAATATTAGAACTTGCATTTTAATTCTGATAGCTTTGATATGAATTGAAAGAAGCACCAATATATAAAAAAAAATAAAAGATAGGAAGGAGTGTTTTTGACTTGTCAGATTAGGGAATAATGATCCAACCTCCCTTTGTGTATTGTTTCAACATCGACAGAGAGTAAAGAGATGAATAGAAATTACTAATATGCTTTCCGTCTGTTAACAAAAATGAATGGCTGAGATTTGCTCATGTGTAAAGATCAGTAGTTTTCTTCTTATTAAATAACAAATATTAAAGTGTAAAAGGCGTTCATGAAAAAAAATGTCATTTCTCGTTTTATATTTCGTTGTATTTACATATAAGAATGCGAAGTTCGAAAAAATAATTGATAATTGCAAGATGATATTGTTCTCAAACTCACAAACGTATGTACACATCCTCTTGTAGTGTAAGAATAGAGTAGTCGATAATAGAATTTCGCTAAATGAGGAAACAGTACCGGTTAAATGCATTCATATTTTATAGAGATTAATGATATTATGAGTCAGTGAAAATGAAATCCAGGAAATGAGGATTTAATAGTACAGAATTCTTTAACGTAAGCACAATTACGTAAGTGCAATTAGGTAAATGCACATCTACACATACTGTTACAGGTGTGTGTGTGTGTGTGTGTGTGTGTGTGTGTGTGTGTGTGTGTGTGTGTGTGTGGAGAGAGAGAGAGAGAGAGAGAGAGAGAGAGAGAGAGAGAGAGAGAGAGAGAGAGAGAGAGAGGTAAATGCACATCTACACATACTGCTACAGGTGAGAGAGAGAGAGAGAGAGAGAGAGAGAGAGAGAGAGAGAGAGAGAGAGAGAGAGAGAGAGAGAGAGAGAGAGAGAGAGAGAGAGAGAGAGAGAGAGAGAGAGAGAGAGAGAGAGAGAGAGAGAGAGAGAGAGAGAGCTTAATCTCTAGGAGCAAGAAATATATGTCAAGCCCAATATTCGTGACAGGAATTTCGACTCAAAGGAAATATCTTGACAATATGACTCTTTATTTGGTACTAAGTTTCTTTCTTGGCAAGATTATTGTGCAATTGTTATTGAAAGGCTGAAAAAACGGGAAAGACATCTCATTTTCTGTAACATATATTTTGTTATATTTTGTGTGTGTCGTCCAATAAGTCAATCATAATATGACCAAGCTACAAAAAAGCCCCATATCCAATTGGTATTGTCATTAGAATAGCACTAAGCTTTATTCATCAAGCTGGAAATAAGACAATAAATGCAATAATGTACGATTATGCGAATACAAAAAGGCAAATGAGAAAATGTCTTAAGCTTGCAAGCGTAAGAACTTTTTTTCCCTTATTTCAAGATCATAAGAAATCGAAAAGTATTGGAAAAGAAGAGTATTAGTTTAAAAAAGTTGTCATCTGATAATAAAATAAGGACGTTAATACTTAATGGGCCTTTTCTTTTCAATTAATCTACTGTATGCCTATTCCTTTTTCACTGTAGAAAATTGCAGGAGACAAATTATTATGTAGTATGCATTACTATATCCAAAAATATTTGAATGGACATTTATCTTTTCCACACACACACACACACACACACACACACACACACACACACACACACACACACACACACACACACACACACACACACACACACACATATATGTATATATATATATATATATATATATATATATATATATATATATATATATATATATATATGTGTGTGTGTGTGTGTGTGTGTGTGTGTGTGTGTGTGTGTGTGTGTGTGTGTGTGTGTGTATACAAATAAATATTCTCTCTCTCTCTCTCTCTCTCTCTCTCTCACACACTCTGAGAGAGACGAGATTGCTGCTTGGAATGTTCAGATTAAGGAAAACATTGAACAGTTCAGAAAAGAGTTCCAGGAGCTGAATATGGAAAATGATGCCATGAAAACGTCCTTTGCTGATGCACTAAAGGGGAATGTGGCAGTAAAAGAGGCTGTAAAGGTGGTGGCACTGGAAAACATACAAACAGTTGACTATAAAGAGACAGTAATCGAAAAAATGAAAGACGTTGTGATGGAAAGGGCAAACCCACTCATCAGACAGGCACTTGATAAGGAGAAGACAGTGGTAATCTCAGGCATAAGTGAATCCCAGGAGCCAACATGGCAGGGGAGACTTGAAGAAAATAAAGCTAGGGTTGTAGACCTGATAAGAAAGCTTGGAGTAGTATGTGGTCCTGAGGATATTGTAAACATACACCAACTAGGTAAATATTCGAGGGAAGGAAAGCCGAGACCAACAAAAGTAACCTTTGAGAGAGGGGAGACATGTAGGGAAATATTGTTGAGAAAAAAAAGTCTAAAAGACCTTCAAGAATGCAAAGAAGTGTTCATTAGACGATACAGAACACAGGAAGAGATGGGAAAGATCAAAAACTTGTTGCAAGAGGCAAGAAGGTTAAATGATGAAAGAAATGAAGAAGAGAAGAAAAATTTTCGTTACGGAATACTTCCAGACAAAGGGGAGATAAAGAAGATAATGACAGAAGATCAGGGGATGGGGCCTCATTAAGATTGTTATACACAAATGCTGATGGATTAGCTGGTAAGGCAGTAGAATTAAAAGATAGGATTCACAACAGTAAGGCAGATATAGTAGCAATTACAGAGACTAAGTTGAGTGAGGACATAAACAGTGTCACAGTTTTTCCTAAGGGCTTCAGAATACTAAGGGTCGAAAGATCTGAGAGGACTGGTGGAGGGATAGCACTGCTCATAAGTGAGAGGATTCAAGTTGAAGAGATAAACTTGGCTATAGAAAGTGAGTTCAGGGAATTTCTTGTTGCTCGCATAAATACTGGGTCAGAGAGCATTATAATAACTGTTGTATACAACCCACCAAGGAACCAAAATAGGCTTGAAATTTATGAGGAAAGTCATATAGGTACGATTGAAGTCATAAACTCAGTTGTTAACATGGCGCGGGAGAAAAAATGTAGGATTTTGATTATGGGAGACTTTAATCATAAAGAGATAGATTGGATAAATCTTGACCCACACAGTGGTGAGGACTCCTTTGGGGCAAGATTCCTAGATTGCGTACAAGGGAATTTCCTACACCAACATGTAATGGAACCAACAAGAGCCAGGGGTGGGGATGAGCCATCACTACTTGATCTGGTGTTCACAGATAATGTGTTGGATATTGAAAATATTGAGTATGAACCACCAATTGGAAAGAGTGACCACTGTGTGTTGTTGATGGAGTATATCATTGAAGACATTCTTCCTGAGAGTAGAGGCACTGAGGACATGAGGAGGAACTATCAGAAAGGAGATTACATCAAAATGAATGAGCTTTTTGCAGTTATTGACTGGAGAACCTTATTTTGCAACAAATCTGTACAAGAAATGTATGACATCTTTTGTGAGAAATATGGGAAGATTGTAGATTGCTGCATACCTGTCACCAAAGTAGGTGTAATTCATGCCAGAGAGAAATGGTTCGATAATGGGTGTAAAAGAGCTAAGGAGTGGAGAGACAAATGCTGGAAAAGGTATAGGAGGAGAAAAAACATAAATGCCTGGCAAACCTACAAAAGAGCAAGAAATGACTACCTAAGTAAAAGGAGAGAGGCAGAGAAAGATTATGAGAGGGACATCACCAGGAAGGCGAAAGAAAATCCCAAGCTTTTCCACAGCTTTATCAGAGGAAAACTGAAGGTAAAAGAACAGGTTTTAAGGCTAAAGAGAGCGGATGGAAGCATCACTGAGACGGACGAAGAGATCTGCAAAGAATTGAACAAGGAGTTTCAGTCAGTATTTACAGTAGAAAATACCCCACCCCCTCAGATTGCAGTGATAGAAGCTCAAGGGCCGGTATTAGAGAACATCAACCTTACAGCCACAGAGGTATGCAAAGCGCTGATGGATTTAGATGTTCATAAAGCTACAGGTCCTGATGACATATCCCCTCATGTGCTTAAAAAATGCGCAAACACAATATCAGTGGCACTAAGTATCATATTTAAGGAGTCATTGGAGTCGGGGGAGATTCCAAGATGCTGGAAACAAGCAAATGTGATACCTATCTTCAAAAAGGGAAGGAGGGATACGGCTCTGAACTATAGACCAGTTTCCTTGACCAGCATAGTTTGCAAAGTTATGGAGAAACTACTAAGGAAACATATCTCTCTTCACTTGGAATCCTTCAACTTTTTGTCAGTGAGGCAACATGGCTTCAGAGAAGGAAGATCAACAGTAACAAACTTATTAGAATTTTATGATGAGGTAAGCCAAATCTTACAGGAAAGAGAGGGCTGGGCAGATTGCATATTCCTAGACTTCCAGAAAGCGTTTGACACTGTTCCACATGGGAGACTTATTAGGAAGCTGCAATCAATGGCTAGAATAGGTGGAAATGTCTTGGAATGGATAAAAACTTACTTAGAAGGAAGGGAACAGAGGGTTAGAGTAAGACACTCAGTGTCTGAATGGAGAAGAGTTAGTAGTGGAGTTCCACAGGGTTCAGTTTTAGGGCCACTTTTGTTCCTTGTATATGTAAATGACCTACCAGAGTCTGTAAATTCATTCATGAATATGTTTGCAGATGATGCAAAGATTGTGAAGAAAGTAAAAAACGAGAACAATGGTAGAGAACTTCAGGAGGATATAAATAATCTGCATGAGTGGTCAGAAAAGTGGCTAATGAAATTCAATACCTCAAAATGTAAGGTAATGAGAATGGGTACAAGTGCAAGAAGGCCCAAGCTTGACTACTCGGTGGCTGGAGTACAACTTCAGGAGACAGAAAATGAGAGAGATCTAGGAGTAAACATATTGGCAGATTTGTCTCCAGAAATACATATAAATGGCGTAGTAAGGGCAGCATATGCATTCTTATCAAATGTAAGGGTAGCCTTCAGGCACATGGACAAGGAAATGTTCAGAAATATTTATGTAACCTATGTGAGGCCAAAACTCGAATATGCAGCCCCCTTTTGGAATCCGCACTTGAAAAAGCACATAGCTAAGCTTGAAAAAGTTCAAAGACATGCCACGAAACTGGTGCCAGAAATACGCAATCTCGGTTATGATGAGAGGCTGAGGGAATTAGACTTGCCATCACTCGAAGCTAGAAGAGTAAGGGGGGATATGGTGACAGTCTTTAAATTCCTTCATGGTTATGATAGAGTGGATAGGGATCGATATTTCGATATGGCTGGCTCTAGAACTAGAGGTCATAGTTTGAAGCTTCGGAAGAAAACTTGTTTGCAGGATGTAAGGAAATACTTTTTCAGTGTAAGAGTAGTTGATAATTGGAATTCGCTAAGCGAGGAGGTAGTTAATGCTACCTCAATCCATAGTTTTAAGGACAGGTATGATAAGTATCACTAAGTCTAAAAATGGAACCGATCAGGAGACGGGAAGATACGAGCTTTGGGCTCTTTCCCGTAAACACAATTAGGTAATCACAATTAGGTAATCACACACACACACACACACACACACACATATATATATATATATATATATATATATATATATATATATATATATATATATATATATATATATATATATATATATATATATATATATATATATATATATATATATATATATAACGAAGATATGAACACTTGACACACATATGAATAGAGGTCAGCAGCAAATGAAGAATGAAACGACGGTGCTGAGATCTTTCAGAAAGCAGTTAAGTCCATCTTTAGTATAACTCAGATTTGCTCTGAATATGGCCTAATCACAGTTTGAAAGATCTCAGCTCTTAAACAGTGGCGGAATAAACTAGTAGCAATAGTGTCCTGCTGTGAATCCTGGCAAGCTGTCTTGTGTCATCGACATCTCACGATCTGGCAAAGTAGTTGTTGATATGGCCAGATTGTTGTATCTTTAACTATGCATCAATTCAGGTAACATTATATCGAGGCTGTTGAATTTCCTCAAATATCTCGTTAGCATCCTTTATCTCATATTTTCCTTTTTTTTTATCATAATTATAAAAGAAGTAAAAAATGTACCAGTTTTATAAGCTCCATCACTTTCGTTCCTTGGCACGATTTTTCTTTTTACCAAAGCTTTTTAGCTGGACTTGTAATTATTACTCTCGGTAATATACTTTGGCAACTCTCTATTTTGACTCATGGAATAGATTCAAGACTGGTAAATGGCTCATCCCAGGATGATCTCCAAATATATAAAACATCTCCAACCCCCAGGACAGATTAATTGGCTCATTCTTCTCTACGTTAATCCATAACCTAATGCTTTTAACCCTCTTCCTAATACTATTAATTACGCTAGCCGTTGGCTACAGAACTCAATTAGAGGTTATTGTCTTCACGTAACCTCTTTGTCTTGTATAATAGCATATCTTCCGTTAAGTACGGGAATAGGTAGAGCTATGAAATAAAGGGAAACAAAATTCGGTGTGCTTAGGTCCTCACAAATTTAATGTCACGGTCTGAGTTTAGCAAGGGCATGCACTCAGGGTAACGATTACATCTGCCAAAACAAGTCTTTCGCAAGAAGGCAACCGTCCTAGCCCTTGGTTGAAAAGGGAGTCCGTGACGTAAAACCGGAACAATAAGTTATTTACGTATATGCCTAGAGTGATGAGTGTCATGTAAAAGTGTGAGGTTATGTGCTAGTGATGTGGATGTGGTTAGTGATGAAATGATGAAGTGGTGGATGCTTCAACATGTAAAAGTGTGACGTGATGTGGATGTGGTTAGTGATGAAATGATGTGGTGGTGGATGCTTCAACATGTAAAAGTGTGAGGTGATGTGCGAGAGTGATGTGGATGTGGTTAGCGATGAAATGATGTGGTGGTGGATGCTTCAACATGTAAAAGTGTGAGGTGATGTGCGAGAGTGATGTGGATGTGGCTAGTGATGAAATGATGTGGTGGATGCTTCATCATGTAAAAGTGTGAGATGATGTGCGAGAGTGATGTGGATGTGATTAGTGATGAAATGATGTGGTGGTGGATGCTTCATCAGTTTTACGTAGTATATGACCCACTTCATGATTCCACATTTATTCTTGGTTTTCGTTAGTACAAAACCAGCTCAGGAGCATAAACACTTTCGGATTAGACTACAAGGTTCAACCTGTATATCTCAACTGAAATTAGTTTTCAATTAGAAAATAAACAGTTAATTTTCAGAAAAAAAGTTCCTAGTTGGTTGTTGCTTGTAAGCGATTTACACGCTCTCGTAGCCGAACCAGTTACATAAAAAGGTTTAAAAAAGATTTAATAAGGATTAAAAATGAGCTCGTGAGCACCACGTGACAAAACAGACTGAACCATTACAATTTAACGAGCACTGAACGTGAACTTCTGCGTGAAATAGACATCTCCAGTATCATCAACAAATTTTGTCATGCGATTTCCAGAAAATGCGACTTTTAAATTGAAGGTTTTCTGTATTTGACTTATGAAATTGCTACTTACATGTAAGTATAATTATTACTGAACTGTCTGACATATTTGCCGCATTACCATTATTGTTTATGATTGTGACACCATGACGGAAAAAAGAACCAAAACATAGGGCCTGGGCATGAAATAAACATAAAGAGCAATAGAGATGGGAAGTGTTGTGACTTGACAGACGTGAAGTGATAGTAGATGTGTAACGAATATCCATGTAGGCATAGAAAAAGCCATAAAACTGTAGTCACCGTGGCTCAAGCGGTAGCGTCCGCGACTTTGAGGCGTCATATCGAGGATTCGCGCCCCGCCACAGTCTGAGGTTAGCAAGGGCATGCACTCAGGGTAACGGTTACATCTGTTAAAAAAATCCTTCGCAAGAAGGCGACCGTTCTAGACCTTGGTTGAAAAGGGAGCTCGTGACGTAAAACACACTTTATGAAGCCATAAAACTAACATGATTAGCATACATCAGGATGATGAAAATGATGTATATAGTTGTCTAATGAGGTAGTCTCCGTGGCAGAATGGTAGCGTCTGTGACTCTGAGGCGGCAGGTCGAGGGTTCGCGCCCCGTCACAGACTGAGGTTAGTAAGGGCATACACTCAGGGTAACGATTACATCTGCCAAAACAAGTCCTTTGCAAGAAGGCAACCGTTCTAGCCCTTAGTAGAAAAGGGAGTTCGTGACGTAGAACCGAATCCTATGCATTTGTCTAGTGAGATTTCAAAGGAAATCAACTTAAAATTTTAACTTTTTAATAGAAAACTTTGAAGCATCTATTTTTTTTTTTTTTTTTTTTTAGTAACACCAAGACTAGCTCAATACTGGAGTTATAGTGATGTGTCCCAGTCACAATTCACTTTATTTTAATCTCTCATTTAAATATAAAAATGACGAGTATTAATTTGTAATAACTGGAGTATGCCAATCGCAAAATTTCCCAATGCTTGAGAGAATTTGCTGATATCCATCTTCATTGACATCACCCCTGATTTTTCGTTTTTTTCTTCAAGCTGAGGTTATCAATTTTCCCCTCCCACTTGCAGAGACAATTTGCTCCGGAGTTCTTGAGATGGTTGGAATTCTTTTACGTAGATGTCGTCAACATGACCAGTATATATATATATATATATATATATATATATATATATATATATATATATATATATATATATATATATATATATATATATATATATATGTATATATATATGTATATATATATATATATATATATATATATATATATATATATATATATATATATATATATATATATATATATATATATATATATATTTATTTATTCATTTATTTTTTTTTTCTCTGGTGCTAAACAGCTCAATCTGTTTCTTCATCATTTCATCTTTCACCTCTTAGATGCAAATGTTTCTCCATTTTTGTACCTTCTTAATTCTATGATTATTTTGTTGTAGCTTATCTTCATCTGTAGTCTCTGTTATTTTTATTTATTTATTTTTTAAATTTGTGGTGGATACCGTACGTTACTGCCAACAGTGATGCATTAGTGTTTCATTGTAGAGGAAAGGAGGAAGCTTATATGCGTATGTGTGTGTGATTACCTAATTGTGATTACCTAATTGTGTTTACGGGAAAGAGCCCAAAGCTCGTATCTTCCCGTCTCCTGATCGGTTCCATTTTACACTTAGTGGTGTGTGTGTGTGTGTGTGTGTGTGTGTGTGTGTGTGTGTGTGTGTGTGTGTGTGTGTGATTACCTAATTGTGTTTACGGGAAAGAGCCCAAAGCTCGTATCTTCCCGTCTCCTCATCGGTTCCATTTTATACTTAGTCATACTTATCATACCTGTCCTTAAAACTATGGATTGAGATAGCATTAACTACCTCCTCGCTTAGCAAATTCCAATTATCAACTACTCTTACACTGAAAAAGTATTTCCTTACATCCTGCAAAGAAGTTTTCTTACGAAGCTTCAAACTATGACCTCTAGTTCTAGAACCAGCCATATCAAAATATCGATCCCTATCCACTCTATCATAACCATGAAGGAATTTAAAGACTGTCACCATATCCCCCCCTCACTCTTCTAGCTTCGAGTGATGGTAAGTCTAATTCCCTCAGCCTCTCATCATAACTGAGATTGCGTATTTCTGGCACCAGTTTCGTGGCATGTCTTTGAACTTTTTCAAGCTTAGCTATGTGCTTTTTCAAGTGCGGATTCCAAAAGGGGGCTGCATATTCGAGTTTTGGCGTCACATAGGTTACATAAATATTTCTGAACATTTCCTTGTCCATGTGCCTGAAGGCTACCCTTACATTTGATAAGAATGCATATGCTGCCCTTACTATGCCATTTATATGTATTTCTGGAGACAAATCTGCCAGTATGTATACTCCTAGATCTCTCTCATTTTCTGTCTCTTGAAGTTGTACTCCAGCCACCGAGTAGTCAAGCTTGGGCCTTCTTGCACTTGTCCCCATTCTCATTACCTTACATTTTGAAGTATTGAATTTCATTAGCCACTTTTCTGACCACTCATGCAGATTATTTAGATCCTCCTGAAGTTCTCTACCATTGTTCTCGTTTTTTACTTTCTTCACAATCTTTGCATCATCTGCAAACATATTCATGAATGAATTTACAGACTCTGGTAGGTCATTTACATAAACAAGGAACAAAAGTGGCCCTAAAACTGAACCCTGTGGAACTCCACTACTAACTCTTCTCCATTCAGACACTGAGTGTCTTACTCTAACCCTCTGTTCCCTTCCTTCTAAGTAAGTTTTTATCCATTCCAAAACATTTCCACCTATTCTAGCCATTGATTGCAGCTTCCTAATAAGTCTCCCATGTGGAACAGTGTCAAACGCTTTCTGGAAGTCTAGGAATATACAATCTGCCCAGCCCTCTCTTTCCTGTAAGATTTGGCTTACTTCATCATAAAATTCTAATAAGTTTGTTACTGTTGATCTACCTTCTCTGAAGCCATGTTGCCTCACTGACAAAAAGTTGAAGGATTCCAAGTGAAGAGAGATATGTTTCCTTAGTAGTTTCTCCATAACTTTGCAAACTATGCTGGTCAAGGAAACTGGTCTATAGTTCAGAGCCATATCCCTCCTTCCCTTTTTGAAGATAGGTATCACATTTGCTTGTTTCCAGCATCTTGGAATCTCCCCCGACTCCAGTGACTCCTTAAATATGATACTTAGTGTCACTGATATTGTGTTTGTGCATTTTTTAAGCACATGAGGGGATATGTCATAAGGACCTGTAGCTTTATGAACATCTAAATCCATCAGCGCTTTGCATACCTCTGTGGCTGTAAGGTTGATGTTCTCTAATACCGGCCCTTGAGCTTCTATCACTGCAATCTGAGGGGGTGGGGTATTTTCTACTGTAAATACTGACTGAAACTCCTTGTTCAGTTCTTTGCAGATCTCTTCATCCGTCTCAGTGATGCTTCCATCCGCTCTCTTTAGCCTTAAAACCTGTTCTTTTACCTTCAGTTTTCCTCTGATAAAGCTGTGGAAAAGCTTGGGATTTTCTTTAGCCTTCCTGGTGATGTCCCTCTCATAGTCTCTCTCTGCCTCTCTCCTTTTACTTAGGTAGTCATTTCTTGCTCTTTTGTAGGTTTGCCAGGCATTTATGTTTTTTCTCCTCCTATACCTTTTCCAGTATTTGTCTCTCCACTCCTTAGCTCTTTTACACCCATTATCGAACCATTTCTCTCTGGCATGAAATACACCCACTTTGGTGACAGGTATGCAGCAATCTACTATCTTCCCATATTTCTCACAAAAGATGTCATACATTTCTTGTACAGATTTGTTGTAAAATAAGGTTCTCCAGTCAATAACTGCAAAAAGCTCATTCATTTTGATGTAATCTCCTTTCGGATAGTTCCTCCTCATGTCCTCAGTGCCTCTACTCTCAGGAAGAATATCTTCAATGATATACTCCATCAACAACACACAGTGGTCACTCTTTCCAATTGGTTGTTCATACTCAATTTTTTCAATATCCAACACATTATCTGTGAATACTAGATCAAGTAGTGATGGCTCATCCCCACCCCTGGCCCTTGTTGGTTCCATTACATGTTGGTGTAGGAAATTCCCTTGTACGCAATCTAGGAATCTTGCCCCGAATGAGTCCTCACCACTGTGTGGGTCAACATTTATCCAATCTATCTCTTTATGATTAAAGTCTACCATAATCAAAATCCTACATTTTTTTCCCGTGCCATGTTAAGAACTGAGTTTATGACTTCAATAGTACCTATATGACTTTCCTCATAAACTTCAAGCCTATTCTGGTTCCTTGGTGGGTTGTATACAACAGTTATTATAATGCTTTCTGATCCAGTATTTATGCGAGCAACAAGAAATTTCTTGAACTCACTTTCTATAGCCAAGTTTATTTCTTCAACTTGAATCATTTCACTTATGAGCAGTGCTATCCCTCCACCAGTCCTCTCAGATCTTTCAACCCTTAGTATTCTGAAGCCCTTAGGAAAAACTGTGACACTGTTTATGTCCTCACTCAACTTAGTCTCTGTAATTCGTACTATATCTGCCTTACTGTTGTGAATCCTATCTTTTAATTCTACTGCCTTACCAGCTAATCCATCAGCATTTGTGTATAACAATCTTAATGATGCCCCATCCCCTGATCTTCTGTCATTATCTTCTTTATCTCCCCTTTGTCTGGAAGAACTCTGTAACGAAAATTTTTCTTCTGTTCTTAATTTCTTTCATCATTTAACCTTCTTGCCTCTTGCAACAAGTTTTTGATCTTTCCCATCTCTTCCTGTGTTCTGTATCGTCTAATGAACACTTAAAGGTCTTTTAGACTTTTTTTTTCTCAACAATATTTCCCTACATGTTTCCCCTCTCTCAAAGGTAACTTTTGTTGGTCTCGGCTTTCCTTCCCTCGAATATTTACCTAGTTGGTGTATGTTTACAATTTCCTCAGGACCACAAACTACTCCAAGCTTTCTTATCAGGTCTACAACCCTAGCTTTATTTTCTTCAAGTCTCCCCTGCCATGTTGGCTCCTGGGATTTGCTTATGCCTGAGATTCCCACTGTCTTCTCCTTATCAAGTGCCTGTCTGATGAGTGGGTTTGCCCTTTCCATCACAACGTCTTTCATTTTTTCGATTACTGTCTCTTTATAGTCAACTGTTTGTATGTTTTCCAGTGCCACCACCTTTACAGCCTCTTTTACTGCCACATTCCACTTTAGTGCATCAGCAAAGGAAGCTTTCATGGCATCATTTTCCATATTCAGCGCCTGGAACTCTTTTCTGAACTGTTCAATGTTTTCCTTAATCTGGACATTCCAAGCAGCAATCTCGTCTCTCTCAGAAGAGAGCAGTGAACTAACATCTAATTCCTTTAGGTTGTCATTCAGCTGTTTGTTTTTATCTTCTTGTTTAGAAATTCTGTGTATCAATATGTTAACAAATTTATTTATCTATTTATTCATATATTTATTAGAAGTAGTAACATGGCTTGAATAAAACTCACAAGTTGAAGATATAGAAGAAGTTTATTCAGGAGACACAGACTTAGTGCAATGCAGAATATTATTATACTAAATTGCCCAGAGATTAAATGTTAACAGGACTGTTTGATTGAGACGTGTTCACTGCGTTACTAAGTGATTGATTCAATTGGGAAACCGAATTTAAAGAAACTATCGAGTTGACAATAACGATGATTTTTATACCGATATGACTTCTAGATCACGCAGACCTTACAGGGAGTGAGTTTGGCATAAGTTTTTACTGAAGACGATGAATGTCGTGCTTTTGGAATATAGTGAGGTAATAGATTGACCCCCTTTCAAATAGAAACATACATAATATATCTCAGTCTCTAGAGCCATCTTCGTACACTTAGGATAACTTGAACATTTGATAAAGAAGTGATACTATCCATGCAAGCACTTGTATCACTATGATATGCAAATTTCTAACTGTTGTTGTTGCTCAATCGATATGATGCTATTCATGAACAAGTGTCAATGGGCGCAGATTTGGTTCTCTTGGTGATCAGCACGTTTTGGGCACACACACACAAACACACACACACACACACACACACACACACACACACACACACACACACACACACACACACACACACACACACACACACACACACACACACACACACACACACACACACACCAAAATAGGCTTGAAGTTTATGAGGAAAGTCATATAGGTACTATTGAAGTCATAAACTCAGTTGTTAACATGGCACGGGAAAAAAAAATGTAGGATTTTGATTATGGGAGACTTTAATCATAAAGAGATAGATTGGATAAATCTTGACCCACACAGTGGTGAGGACTCATTCGGGGCAAGATTCCTAAATTGCGTACAAGGGAATTTCCTACACCAACATGTAATGGAACCAACAAGGGCCAGGGGTGGGGATGAGCCATCACTACTTGATCTAGTGTTCACAGATAATGTGTTGGATATTGAAAAAATTGAGTATGAACCACCAATTGGAAAGAGTGACCACTGTGTGTTGTTGATGGAGTATATCATTGAAGATATTCTTCCTGAGAGTAGAGGCACTGAGGACATGAGGAGGAACTATCCGAAAGGAGATTACATCAAAATGAATGAGCTTTTTGCAGTTATTGACTGGAGAACCTTATTTTACAACAAATCTGTACAAGAAATGTATGACATCTTTTGTGAGAAATATGGGAAGATAGTAGATTGCTGCATACCTGTCACCAAAGTAGGTGTAATTCATGCCAGAGAGAAATGGTTCGATAATGAGTGTAAAAGAGCTAAGGAGTGGAGAGACAAATGCTGGAAAAGGTATAGGAGGAGAAAAAACATAAATGCCTGGCAAACCTACAAAAGAGCAAGAAATGACTACCTAAGTAAAAGGAGAGAGGCAGAGAGAGACTATGAGAGGGACATCACCAGGAAGGCTAAAGAAAATCCCAAGCTTTTCCACAGCTTTATCAGAGGAAAATTGAAGGTTAAAGAACAGGTTTTAAGGCTAAAGAGAGCGGATGGAAGCATCACTGAGACGGATGAAGAGATCTGCAAAGAATTGAACAAGGAGTTTCAGTCAGTATTTACAGTAGAAAATACCCCACCCCCTCAGATTGCAGTGATAGAAGCTCAAGGGCCGGTATTAGAGAACATCAACCTTACAGCCACAGAGGTATGCAAAGCGCTGATGGATTTAGATGTTCATAAAGCTACAGGTCCTTATGACATATCCCCTCATGTGCTTAAAAAATGCGCAAACACAATATCAGTGGCACTAAGTATCATATTTAAGGAGTCACTGGAGTCGGGGGAGATTCCAAGATGCTGGAAACAAGCAAATGTGATACCTATCTTCAAAAAGGGAAGGAGGGATACGGCTCTGAACTATAGACCAGTTTCCTTGACCAGCATAGTTTGCAAAGTTATGGAGAAACTACTAAGGAAACATATGTCTCTTCACTTGGAATCCTTCAACTTTTTGTCAGTGAGGCAACATGGCTTCAGAGAAGGTAGATCAACAGTAAAAAACTTATTAGAATTTTATGATGAGGTAAGCCAAATCTTACAGGAAAGAGAGGGCTGGGAAGATTGCATATTCCTAGACTTCCAGAAAGCGTTTGACACTGTTCCACATGGGAGACTTATTGGGAAACTGCAATCAATGGCTAGAATAGGTGGAAATGTTTTGGAATGGATAAAAACTTACTTAGAAGGAAGGGAACAGAGGGTTAGAGTAAGACACTCAGTGTCTGAATGGAGAAGAGTTAGTAGTGGAGTTCCACAGGGTTCAGTTTTAGGGCCACTTTTGTTCCTTGTATATGTAAATGACCTACCAGAGTCTGTAAATTCATTCATGAATATGTTTGCAGATGATGCAAAGATTGTGAAGAAAGTAAAAAACGAGAACAATGGTAGAGAACTTCAGGAGGATCTAAATAATCTGCATGAGTGGTCAGAAAAGTGGCTAATGAAATTCTGTACTTCAAAATGTAAGGTAATGAGAATGGGTACAAGTGCAAGAAGGCCCAAGCTTGACTACTCGGTGGCTGGAGTACAACTTCAAGAGACAGAAAATGAGAGAGATCTAGGAGTAAACATACTGGCAGATTTGTCTCCACAAATACATATAAATGGCATAGTAAGGGCGGCATATGCATTCTTATCAAATGTAAGGGTAGCCCTCAGGCACATGGACAAGGAAATGTTCCGAAATATTTATGTAACCTATGTGAGGACAAAACTCGAATATGCAGCCCCCTTTTGGAATCCGCACTCGAAAAAGCACATAGCTAAGCTTGAAAAAGTTCAAAGACATGCCACGAAACTGGTGCCAGAAATACGCAATCTCAGTTATGATGAGAGGCTGAGGGAATTAGACTTACCATCACTCGAAGCTAGAAGAGTGAGGGGGAATATGGTGACAGTCTTTAAATTCCTTCATGGTTATGATAGAGTGGATAGGGATCGATATTTTGATATGGCTGGCTCTAGAACTAGAGGTCATAGTTTGAAGCTTGGTAAGAAAACTTCTTTGAAGGATGTAAGGAAATACTTTTTCAGTGTAAGAGTAGTTGATAATTGGAATTGGCTAAGCGAGGAGGTAGTTAATGCTATCTCAATCCATAGTTTTAAGGACAGGTATGATAAGTATGACTAAGTATAAAATGGAACCGATGAGGAGACGGGAAGATACGAGCTTTGGGCTCTTTCCCGTAAACACAATTAGGTAATCACAATTAGGTAATCACACACACACACACACACACACACACACACACACACACACATATATATATATATATATATATATATATATATATATATATATATATAGATATATATATATATATATATATATATATATATATATATATATATATATATATATATATATATATATATATATATATATATATATAATATATATATATATATATATATATAATATTGCTCATTCGATATGATGCTATTCATGAACAAGTGTCAATGGGCGCAGGTTTGGTTCTCTTGGTGATCAGCATGTTTTTGGCGCATATATGTAGATATATATATATATATATATATATATATATATATATATATATATATATATATATATATATATATATATATATATATATATATATATATATATATATATATATATATATGTATATATATATACACAGACATACATGCATATATATATATATATATATATATATATATATATATATATATATATATATATATATATATATATATATATATATATATATATATATATATATATATATATATATATATATATATATATATATATATTTATATATATACATATATATATATATATATATATATATATATATATATATATATATATATATATATATATATAGTGTGTGTGTGTGTGTGTGTGTGTGTGTGTGTGTGTGTGTGTGTGTGTGTGTGTGTGTGTGTGTGTGTGTGTGTGTGTGTGTGTGTATGAAATAAGCACATTACCAAATGTCAAAACATGAATAATATTTACCCCGACCAGGTCTGGTACTTAGAACACATAATTACTGTTTCATGGCGCTACCATCTACACCACAGAAGGTCTAAAAGGAAAACAAACTTTACAGTTATATCTGCTATATTAGGAATGAACGCATACTATCTGAATGCAACTCTGTTCATATTACAGTTTTCCCAACCTCACTCGTGACTTCGTTTTCACATTTAATTCAAATCGCAATCTATTATGGGACCAACAATAATCAAATAAGCACATTACATATGTGAAAATATGAATAATTTTTAACCCGGCCGGGACTTGAACCTAGGACACATAATTACTGTGCCAAGGTGCTGCCAACTACACCACAGAAGGTCTCAAATGGAAACAAACCTTACAGCTATATCTGCTATACTAGGAATAAATGCATTCTATCTGAATACCACTCTGTTCATATTACAGTTTCCCTCAACCTCACTCGTTGCTTCGCTTTCACATTAAATTCAAATCTCAATCTCATTTGGGACCAACACTAATCAGATAAGCACAATACCATATGTAATATGGGGTAAACTTCAAATATAGTAAAATAATTAGTGAAAAATCTCAAGAGAGTCAAAGAAGTTAGGTCATAGTTTTGCATTAAAAGCTGTGTATTTAGATTAGATTCTCTATTCAAACAAATTTTGTAATTTGTTAGAAGTGAGGCACTTCATTAAAAGTTAAATCTTGCAAAAGAGGTGCAAAAAGTCACAAGGGAGGTATCAAATACATTTTTTGGTTGAAGCAAAAGTGGTAGTAGCGAAAGAGTGGGGAAATAGAGTGGGGGGATGTAGAAGGGAAATAGTGAAAGTGGAAGAGTTGAAAAAGCCAGAGAAGAGACAGGTATATCAGGACAGGTTGAGAGTGGCATATGACAGGGTGGGAGAAAGAGAAGTTGGGGAGTTAGAGGAGGAATGGGGGTTGATGAAAGAAGGTTTTGTGGGACATGCAGGTGAAGTGTGTGGAAAGAAGTTTGTTGGAGGTGGCATGAGGAGGGGCAGCGAGTGGTGGAATGAAGGGGTGAAAATGAAGGTGGAAGAGAAAAAGAGGGCCTTTGAGGAATGGCTGCAGTGTAAAAGTAAGGAGAAATATGAAAGATATAGGGAGAAAAATGTGGAAACCAAGCGGAAGGTAGAGTAAGAGAAGAGGTTTGCAAATGTTAGGTGGGGACAGGATTTTAGTAGGTCATATGAGGAGAATAAAAAGAAGTTTTGGAAAGAAGTGAAGAGAGTAAGGAGGGGTGGATCGAGGATGGAAGAGACAGTGAAAAATGTGAATGGACAGATGTTAAGAGGGAACGATGCAAGGAAAAGATGGGCAGAATATTTTGAGTGTTTGCTGAATGTTGAGGAAGACAGAGAGGCAGCTATAGTGGCAGTGGGGGGTGTTCAAGTGACAGTAATGGGATATGAAAATGAAAGAGAGATTACAAGAGAGGAGGTGAAAAGGGCATTGTATGATGCGAAAGCAGGTAAAACACCTGGAATGGATGGTGTGAGAGCGGAGATATTGAAAGAAGGGGGTGTGACGGCATTGGAATGGTTAGTGAGAGTGTTTACTATATGCTTTATGTTGTCAATGGTGCCAGTGGAATGGGTGATTGCTTGTATAGTGCCCCTATACAAAGGTAAGGGAGATATGTATGAATGCAGTAATTTTAGGGGTATAAGTTTGTTGAGTGTGGTAGGAAAAGTGTATAGTAGGATACTGGTTAATAGAATTAGGGATAAGACAGAAAATGTGATCGTGGAAGTGCAGAGTGGTTTTAGGAGAGGTAGAGGTTGTATAGATCAGATTTTTATAGTTAGGCAGTTACGTGAGAAATATTTAGCAAAGGGTAAGGATGTGTATTTTGCATTTTTGGATCTGCAGAAAGCGTATGATAGAGTTGATAGAGAGGTAATGTGGAATGTTTTGAGATTATATGGAATTTATGGTAAATTGTTGCATGCAGTGAAGAGTTTGTATGAAGGGAGTAGAGCTTGTGTTAGGGTAGGGAATGAAGTGAGTGAGTTGTTTCCAGTGAGTGTGGGACTGAGACAGGAATGTGTGATGTCACCATGGCTGTTTAATTTATATATTGATGGAGTTGTAAGAGAGGTGAATGAGCAAGTGCGTGGTCGAGGTTTGAGAATGGTAGCTTGGGATGATAACGAGTGGGAGCTGAATCAGTTGCTGTTTGCAGATGATACTGTGGTGGTGGCAGATTCAGAGGAAAAGCTGTGTCAGTTAGTGTTAGAATTTGGAAGGGTGTGTGAGAGAAGGAAGTTGCGAGTGAATGTGGGAAAGAGTAAGGGTATGAGGTGTACAAGAAATGAGGATGGTGCTAGATTGAATGTTATGTTGAATGGAGAGACACTTGAGGAAGTTGATCAGTTTAAGTATTTAGGCTCGGTTATAGCTGCAAATGGTGGAGCAGAAGCTGATGTGTGTCACAGAGTGAATGAAGGATGTAAAGTGTTGACTGCGTTGAAAGGAGTGATGAAGAATAGAGGGTTGGAAACGAATGTTAAGAAAGTTTTGTATGAGAAAGTGGTTGTGCCAACCGTGATGTATGGATCAGAGCTATGGGGTATGAAAGTAAGTGAGAGACGGAAATTAAATGTGTTTGAGATAAAATGCCTGAGGAGTATGATTGGTGTATCTCTGTTGGATAGGGTTAGGAATGAAGTGGTGAGAGCAAGAACGGGTGTGAGGAGAGAAAGTGCAGCCAGAGTAGATATGAATGTTCTGAGATGGTTTGGCCATGTGGAAAGGATGGATGATGAAAGACTGCTGAAAAAGGTGATGAATGCGAGAGTTATTGGGAGAAATGCTAGAGAGAGGCCTAGGTTTGGATGGATGGATGGAGTAAGGAGAGCCCTGAATGATAGGAGGTTGGATGTGAGGGAAGCAAGCGAGCGTGCTAGGAATAGGAATGAGTGGCGAGCGCTTGTGACGCAGCTCTGATGGGCATCTGCTGTTACCACGGGGCTGCATCTTACAGAGGTAATGAAGAGTGGTAGGGGCAGTAGGAGGAGTTGGCAGTTGTGAAGCGACACAGGTTGTGGAAGAGCCGGGAGGATAGGCTGTGGCACTCTGGCAGTGCCATCTGAACGATCGCTAGCTCCCTCGTCATTGCCCATAGAGCAAAGTAATCCCCTTATTGTTTTCTTTCTTTGATTTCGGCTACCCCCCAATTAAAGGGGGACGCAGCCAAGGTAGATAGATAGATACATACATACATACATATACCTTGGCTGTTTCCCCCTTTAATTGGGGGGTAGCCGACATCAAAAAAGGAAAACAGTTTGGGGAGAAGTTATTCTCCCCTCTACTCCCCTCCTTCTTTGACGTCTCACAGGAGGTTGGTACAAGGGGGGGATTCCTAGTCCCCCCGCCCCGTCCACTTTTAGTCGCCTTTTACGACACGCAGGGAATACGGTGAGGCTATTCTTTGATAAAGAATATTATTATTATTATTATCATTATTA